>NQII01003642.1:12022-34758 GCA_002778355.1 Clitarchus hookeri | reverse complement strand
TGATGTGGTAATACTTCCCACTCCCCGGCTAGCCTCTGAAAGAAACCATGGGTGCGTTACAGTTAAAATTATTCCTCATAACTGCAGATATGAACACAGATTACTGCCAAAATTAGCATAAAAATAGGGCTGCAAATCTTACAATGTGCTGCCCCAAAAGACAGTTTGTTACAAAAATAAGTCTTGTACACAAACAAATCAATATTTTAATACAAAATAGACATGTTCTGGTTAAAATGATTCCTTAGAATTGCAGATATGAACACAATATACTGTCAAAATTAGCATGAAAACCAGGCCGCTAATGGGCATAAGATGTGGCACCCAACGCGATAGGTTTACCAGTTGCTGATAAATAAAACATTCATTCAGGAAACAATAATTTAAAAGGTAGGCATGTTACAGCTAAAGTTATTCCTCAGAACTGCAGAAATTGAAAAAGATTATCTTCAATACTATAATATTATATTTATTAAAACTTATTTTTGTGTGTAATAAAAGAGTTTTAGCTTCAGCTACAAGCTTGAAAACTTATCAGTAGGCTTGTTCAGGCTTGACTCGGACTAAAAATACCAGGCTTGCAGATCTCTAGACAAAAGGTAGCTTATCCACAAGCATGCAAGATCACAATAGCAAGGCAAGCATGTGACATGGTAGTTGACAAACATGCTGCATGGAAACACTCTCACGGATGAGGAGGATGAGGTGGGCAGGGTCAATGGGTATGGGCTGACCCTGACAGCTTAGGGAGGATGGCATCTATTTTTGATGTGCTGCTTGCAGTACACTGTTTGTCGGTCGCGAGAAATGGAACAAGCAACAACCAGAAAAATGCAACAAACTTATGTTTTAGCCAATTTCCCCAAAAATTTGTTTACTTTTTAAAATCAAATTTTTTATGGTTCCTCAAAAAGGGTTGGAAAGGCGAGGTGATCATAATATAAGGGGTCACAACAGAGAGGTTCTGTTGTATTAATTTTCCACAGCAGTAGAAATGTAAAATATTTTTAGTTTTTGCTATAATCAACACTACAGGGCAGAACAGATCTGAAATTAACACATATTAGACAAATTAAAATACTAGAACTCTAACAGTAAACCAAAGGGACAAAAATGTCACATTTTAAAATCGTTCTCTTTACCAATTTAATGACAGCTCTCCTTTTTAAATGTGAAGTGCATGTGACTTACTATATGTAGAAATTTCTTGCACAATACAAGACTCAGAAAAATTACATTAGACAATTTTATACCAAACACTAATTTACTCCCGTCGATTCATAGTAAACAGGGCACATTTGAAAACCATGCTTGGATCCTTCTGTAATATGTAAAATTAAACAATGCAATGGACAAATGTTCAAATTACATGAGTTGATAAAGCAACACTGTGTAATCATGATAAACATAAAAATACGTATCTATTAATGGCAATCCTTACTCTAAAATATATTACAAAAGAGATCTCAGATGTAAGTAATTGATATACATATATTACACATTTAGTCAGATATTCAAGTGTAATAACTTTGGTTTATTCATTGCTAACATTAGTGTACTCCAGTCAATGTTCAATTAACATATAAGCAGTAATGGCCAATGATTTTCTTCTGCATTCCTCAATTAACTAAGCATGTAATGAAATTGCACACAGACACAAATCAGAAAAGTAGTAACCTGCATTGTAAATGCACAAGTGCATATGGACAGCCAATTTTCAGAAGCACACATATCACATTTGGGTTTGTTTGCATTTTGGAGTACCTATCATTACAATTCTTTTTGCTTCAATCTTCTTTATTCTGCAAGCTACTACATTGCAAGCAAAGAAGAAACACACAAGGGAGGGATAATTCTAGATTTTTTATTACAAGTAAATATGCTGCACCTTTTCAATTATTATTTGTTCTCCATAGTCCTTTATTCTAAATTTTCCTGTGACACCACACTTGATACATACAACTTTACTAAACATAATTTTGTAACTACATGTTTTAAGAACTACTGAAAAAAGTAAATACAGCTAAAACAGTGTTTCACATTGTTATGTATGAAGACAGTGTTTGCTTCATGTAGCTGTTGGGACTGATAACTTTAATACTGAAAATGGATTTTTATGAATCTTCACTATTCAGGGATACAACCAAACCACCTGTCATAAAAAATTATTATTTCCTTGGAATGTTTTGCATGATACCGATATTACAAACTCCCTATGTTAATCCAACATCCATACACTTTTCTCGAGTTTTTCCAGACCCAAACTGTTAGCGTTTAACACGCCCATTACTTTTTCTCAACACTTTTTTTTGTCACTGCAGCAAAAATCTGTTCTATATACAGATTGTTGCGGATATGAAAGGACTATATCTGTTACAAATTCACAACTCAGCAAATTGCCATCTTCTATGCACTTGTGAGATTCAAATCAGCTTTTGACAGTTATTGATACATTTGATCAGGAATTAGCTCTACCTGGTGACACCAGTTGAAAATACAGCATAGAACTGCTAATGTTCCCAGCCAGTGTGCTGTGATGTGGAAGCTTTGTTTATGTCAGAAGGCAATCAGCTAACAGAAATGCTAAACTCATTGCTTACATTCAAGTGCTTGTGCAGCATTAATTAATTCATTTTTTATGAACATCTTAAGTTTAGTGGCGAAGTTAAAGCAATAGCTTTGTCTTACACTTACCCACTGCAGGGTTATTACAGAAATTTATATAACCAGTATGAAAATGGATTTTATATAAATATATGATTAACATAAAATCTTCAATTGATTAAGATGTAACTATAATTTTAACATATGAACAGCTTTATATCTCAATTAACTAAATGATTTAAATCTACATCTAAATATAATTTAAATTTAATATATTAATAAAGATATTAATAAATTTCAATGACATGAAGTGGTCCCTATCTTTAAACCTGAAAAGTGGTGTTTTCATTTCAGTATTTTCATCTTTATATCTTTAGAAAAGATTTGTAAGCATTCATAAATATAAATTAAGGAGTGTCATAAAACAACAGTTTTAACAGACAAAAATGTAATTATTGATACAAGCCCATAATAATATGGAAATTGTACATTTGTGAAGGTTTAAAAACAGTGGTCAGCATAGTAAAAATGGCATACAAAACATTGTACTGTAATCTGCCTTCCTGATTAATCTAACAGAATATTAACGTGTTCTTGGCTGAGTCTTTACCTTTAAAAGTAGTGTGTTCGCCTCTGAGAACACGCAGACTTTCAACAAAAATCTAAACTTTTCCGATGCACCTAATATATCTAGAGATGCTCTCACACCTGGCATTGGTATGCCAGGTGTGAGAGCATTACATAACTGTAATGCTTTTCGTACCAAAAGCACAGTCTGGTATGTCTAGCTGAGATTACATGACAGAATGTTACGTAATGGAAATATGATATATCAAATTTGGTTTTTAGCATTTAAATAAAACAGCTTGCAAAAATAAATATAAAATTAAATTTTGGGATAACTATTTTGTTTAGTTTGTAAAAATTTGTGGTTAGTTTATTTTCGTGTCCTGTATTCAAGATCATCTTATTTTTGGGTACTTATAATTTTGTAGATTCCAGTAAATAAGTTTGATATTTAGATAAAAGTCCTAAGTTCGAGTAATGGAATCCTACATTTGAGCAAGTGTATCCTATATTCGAGGGACAAAGCCAGATATTTGAGGAAACAAGCCCAATACCCAAAATAAGTCACATACTCCAGTATTTTTTGCATTTTCTTCCAAATTCCATGCAAATTCACAAAAAAATGTCATTATTGTTACATTTTATATTCCCTTATAATAGATACTATAATAAAAGATATTTCCAAGTTATGCTATGTAAACAAAAAGAGAAAGAAAAATAGTGTTTGTATTACAATGTTAAAAAACATAAAGATAATAAATAGTGCATGCCCAAAAACATATAACTTAATTATGAAGTGGGGAGAGGCAAAACATACACACAAATAAGATTCACAACCATTGCGAATATCTAGGATAATCCTCGCACAGACTTATGAATGGGTATAGATAATTTATTGCTGGACTGTGAACAGGTGCCTTCGATATTGAGAGAATTGAGTGTGTGAAAGTGATATAAGAGGCAGTGTGGGGAATTTGTTACCAGGGTTTTATGTAAAAGTGTGAGGGCGTGAAGAATGCACCTGTCTTCAAGTTTTAGCAAGGCGAGTGAAGTGTAATATTTGCTAATACCATCACAAGGTCAGATGAGATTCCATTATTAACAATGTCACAGTAATTGATAATAGGGTTAATGAGACTAGATATGAGCATTATTTTTGTGTGCTGAGACAACATACTTTTCAAGTATTTTAGGTAGTGGAGGGTGGCATATGCTTTCCTTCATACCTGCGAAAAAACCTGTTTAGTCCAGAAGAGGGACTCATTTGGGAAAAGGCCAAGGATTTTACATTTCATTGTTTAGCTTGATTTTGGATCTACTGAGAAACAATTTTGGGAGGAAAACTGACAGTTGAAAGAAGCTGTGGATATCCCACTAACACACACTGTGTCAGTGAATGAACTACTAGACCATATTTACTGCCCATGTATGACAATTTAAAAGCTCATTATTCATTTTGCTGAAAATAGTTGGTATTTTGTTTGGCTTAGACCATAAGTACATCTGGAAGTTATCAGCGTAAATGTGGTGTTTTGAATGATCAAGTACTGTAGTAGATTGTTTTTGTAAATAGAGAATAACAGAGGGTATTTATTTATAGTGATTTTTCACCAACAGTCTGTCACGAGTTAGTCTTTGTTTAGTGACAGGTTACATTTTAGGCAAGCGTCTTTCCTGTAAAACAAATGTTAATTAAACCACGTTTCCCCACAAGAGCAATTTTAACAGCCAAAGTTAGGTTCCACAATCCTGCAGAAATATCTGAAAAATGGTACATCATAGAAAAAAGTACATGACGAAAATTGTCTGTAACTAAATTATACACAAAAAAGGCCTCTACAAAATTTTCCACATCTCAGTCGCAAATATATCTGCAAATGACTATTTCATGCCAAATTTTCTTGTACCTTCCAACATTTTTTGCCTACAATGCCCATTATTTTTATACTGTATTTCATGTAAGTACTCTAAAATTTTGCAGACAATGTCACCATCTTACACATTATGTAAACAGTAAATGCTCTCGTTTGCCAAGTATTGTATCAGCTGATGATTTGTTGCAGGATGAATGTTATGTTGGCTATATCGATAATCATCATGGAAGAAAATAGTACTTAGAACTGAAGGTTGTAATTGAAACTTAAATTACACTTACAACATTTATGGTTTAATTATGTTTTTAAACTAATGTACGTATTTTTTTTTTGGCTTTTATCGAATTGGTTAAAAAACATGTTTAGGAATTACGGCGGACTACACGAACAGTTACGGTCAGTGAAACATTTCCAGCCCTGTGAACTTTGTGAACGCTATTGTGAATATGACCTTTTTCCATCATGTTCATGCAAGTACGTTACTGGTGTTATTGGAATATTTTATTGATAGTTAATGATTTCTGTATTTAACTTCATTAAGCATGGTTGGTTGTAGGGGTGCCTTTATAGTGAGTTTTCTTGCGCGAAATGTAATATTATCGACAAGTGTATGGCTTGGTCAGTCATTTTCGGTACTGTTATTTGTTATTAAGCAGCTACATGTATTTTCGTTATGCAGTTTATTAGTTTCGGGAAACCAGCGAAGTGTTGTATTTACTGAATGATTCTGAAAATTATTTTGTATCAGTGGCAAACAAACTTGTCCAAGGTTTGCCGCAGACAAAACGTGTTCAGGAGTTGCAAATAGAAATTATGAACCATAAGTCAAAGTGTTTTGTAAATAACGTATTTCAAAATGGTTATTAGAATGTTTTAAATGTACGTGGCCTATAAAACCACCCTTTCAAGGTTGTTTCGTAGTGTAAAAATAACACTTTTGTTATAAGGAAAATCCAACAAGTGTAAGGTTAACTTTGCCACAAATATTTATGTACATACAAAATGTGATTATTATTTGCATCGGTACGAACAACATGATATTTATTGCATTTTGTTCTTTCTGTGAGGTTAAGACTTTAAAGGTTATAATAATTTTAATGTTACCTCCATACAAAAAAAATTTTCTACCGGTCTATTAAAACAATAAGTTTGTAATTAAAAATTATACAGTCTCGTAAGTATAGTATTGATTTACACACTTTGTTTTCTGTATAGATAGAATATCTGTGGCGGAAGGATACACGGTCACCACGCTACATTTATAGAACTGTCAAAATGTAGTGAACTTCTATGAAATGGAGCATACATTTCTACGCACCAGCAAGAACTCATAGTAATCATCCTTCCACCAATTAAAAGGTGTTTCGCTTACGTTCTTATTCAGTATTCTTTATTAGATTCATACTTCACAAATGTAGCAACAGATATATTTAGGGTAAACATGGACGGCTTACTGGCTGTCGGCTAGACTTTGCTTCTTTGTTTGGGCTCGGAAATCTTCGGTACTTACAACAAAGCCTTTGGGCATTGAAGTGGAACAGGTAAAGGCTGCCAGAGCACATCAACACAAGAAAAAACGTGAGTGGTGTTTCAGCATTTTTCTCATCAAAAACCATTCATATCACCATGTTTTTGCTTTCCAGTCTTGTGTTACTGAGGCGAAGGGACTAGCACATCAATGGTAGCTTTTAGCTGTGTATTCTAGTGAAGTTCAATTACTTTGAAAAAGACCTACCAAAGTAACAACTTTGTCTTGAAAATTATGGAGGAGTTGGGTGGAATAATAAATCATACAAAAAAATTACCAATAAAGTTAATAAATTAAAATTATAAACTGTAGGTGAAGTAGTGTGTAAAATGCAACCATTACGAGTAATGGGTAAGCACCAAGCCCGAATGCAGCGTAACTCGCGACAGGTGTAAATGTTCAGGGAAATCAGAGGACGTTGTTTTGAATGATTAATAATTCAAGACAGTGAAGAAATAAATTTTAATTGCCTTGTTTATCCATTTAGTCTCAAAATTACAAGTCTTTTTTAGTGAAATATAATTAATTATTTTAAAAGACAAACATTTGCTACGTGCGTAAGGTGTCGCCAACATGTAGTGGCGTGGAGGGGTACATTGTTTCACTCCTCTCGCCGCTTCCCCTTCTCCGTCTCGCCAGCTGTGAACCCACAGCCGGTTGATAATCTCTCCACATGCTCTCTGCTGATCAAGTGCACAAAATTTGGCTTGCATTCTGTGTCATATTATTTTCATTTTAATAGGGTTTGAAAGTATTTGGTCAGCTAGTATTCGGTTTCAGATTAAAATCAATTATATACTGTATTTTGAGATGTTATATTATTAATTTTAACGAGTTGAGGTGAAATATTTTTTGATGTATTATTTATGGTAATCCAAATACAATAATAATTTTTAAAAAATTCAAATTTTTTATGTGTTTACTAGTTAAACTTTATTCACAAATAATGTACAGTTCTAACTATACTTACATGAAGTCAAGTTGTAGTTTATTGACATTCATATCAGAACACTCGTCTACTAAAATCTCATATGTATGGATATTTTTGACAGTCCCTTGAAAAGCGGCAGATAGGGAGTCCACAGAAGACTTGGATATATTAAAATTAATTAATATTTTATCAATGAATCTTCTGATTTTCCTGCAAAAAGCTACTGAAAATGGACTTATGCAATACACGTTTAGGATATCACTTTATTCAGAAACTGCCTGCTTATTTAAAGAAATCAATATTTTAATAACAAATCATTTATTTTCTCATAAGAAGGAACTGAAAATGGACTTTTCTCTCTGTAAAACTTATGCAACACTTAATGTTTGTAAACATTTTTGGCAACAAGGTTAGGTCCAATATGCCCTTCTAGGGTATCATTTTTTTCGGACAACGTCTGCCTATTACAATCAATTTATATTCAACTAAAAACATTGTAATTTTCATGCCAGAGACGTTTAAACAGTAACTTAATGTAAAAAATTTGCAAATGTTGACGTATTGAGGATAAAGTGGGTCAAATTGGTCCAAAACTCCCCGAAATATCTGTTATGAAGACCCCTTACCAATAACCCTATTCCCAGAAACTGTGAGGAGACGTTTCAGTCAGGTTCTAATGTAATCAGCATTTAAGTTAAAAAAAAATTTGGTTACTAATGTTAGTGTTAGTAGACAAGTGGACAAAACTTCACAACATAGAGCTGAAACAACACAATACAGAATGAGAATACTTAACTTGTATACATAGCAGAGATGACCTAAGCCCTAACTTTGTCAATATCTGGAAGGCAAGTGGAATGTAGAGATCACCACCACTTACGCAGGGGTCAGAGCACAAAGTTAAAAAAAAAGTTGATTTAGTTACCACAGATTATAAAAAAGTCACCAATTTAGTGACTTATTTTCTATTATATATACTAGAGGGAAGTTGTGATATACGCTCCAAAAACTTGTCGTAGTGAAAAGTTGGTGAATATAATACATAAGTGCACCATTCCCCTTAAATAATTTGAATGGTTTTTGCGAGGCATTCTAAATTCAGCTATACGTATCATCCAAAGTATGCAAAGTAACTGTCAATCTTCAAACTATCGCTTTGCCCTCGGGTGTGCAAGACTAGTTCATGAAAATCGTTGAAACCTGACTTGCAGATGGATACAAAGGTATCCAATGCAGCGACAATGATGTGTACATTCTGTGATTGCAGGGCACGTGGAAAAACAAGTGAGAAGAATGCCCACAAATAATGTTTAGAGTGAGATAAGTCATCATAATACAGTTATTCCAGACACACGACAGAACTTGAAAGAAGAAAATTCTGAATTGTTTACAATATTTAAGAAGTTTCTGAAGGGACTGAAAAAGTTAAGCTTATGAACAGGAAAACTTTTTTTAAGAAGGTAAAATTACTTTGATATTTATATACAGTGTGCAAAATTATGTAAGTTTGCGAAGCAGGAAAATTTTTACAAGGAAACTTCTTAAGAGGTTTTTAGCGTATAAACAAACAACAGACATACCTTTTGCTTTCTGCAACTTCTCAGACAATGCACGTAATTCTGATACAAAAGATGATTTAGTACTTGTGAGCTCTTTCTTCAGCAGTCTTTTCCGCCTTGCTGGAGGCTGCCCACCCATCAGTGGTGAACATATTCTACTTGAGCGTTTCTTCTGGCCAACTGGGGTAGTGGATTTGGTCTTCTCTGCTGTAAAAATATACACATACCTTATATCAATCTCAGAATGCACCTGAACATTTATAGTTTAATGTCTAAAGGTGTAAGCACAGCAGTTTCAATTACGTGACACAAACAACTGTACAACCAAAATTGCATTAATTATAGCTATTCTTTAACAAAAAGTCGGACAAAACCCAGGTAAACAAATTGACATACTCAAAATTACATAAGGCCAGTTTTGAAAATTTTTTAGAATGTGTTCTTAAAATGTTGACACAACAGTAAAGAAAATTTTATAAAAAATACTTATATTTAAGGGGCAAGTATGAAAATAATTTGATTTTGTTTTTTATCTGTAATACTGGCAATAATTACAACAGATGGCTCTTTTATGGCCTTTAGACATTTTGTGTGACCAACCTAAAATTACAGTTAAGTGGGGAACATTGGAACACTTAGCAACACTTTTCTCCATGCAAGTGAAACTACAGATTGCAATAAATATAACTGGTAAGCTCCCATTAAGGGGAAAGGTATAAGCTTATCTTATTTTAATTTTCAGATTTACTGGCATTAAAGAATTTATAATTACTTGTGTTAAGTTTTCCTACTTGATGGTATCACAGCAATTAAGAGTTGTGTAAAACACTTGACAAAAAGGCATTTTCTGTGGGCAAGATCACCACCTTCTCGTTCACAATAACTTCCAGCAAATTCGTTCTGTGTGGATGGCTGCTAAATATACTACTTGGTCTACTGCAGACACTACCATAAATTCTTTACCTATTCAGTAAAGTTTGAAGAGAAAAAAATACAGTAAATCAGGTGAGCTGGTAATAAAAATAAAAATTACACTTGCTTCTTTAAAGTTTGACACCAATTAGTTCACCGTCAAAAAATTTCCACACATTCAGAATTTCAGTAGATGAGAGTTTGATATGTACATAAATAAAATACAACTTTTAACCATATTAAACTTTATGTTGGGTATAACGAGAGCTGTACATTAACTGTAAAAAAAGTTTAACTAATAAATACAACAAATATAAAATTTAATTAAATTTTTTTTAAAGTTTTATTATATTAGTATTACTGTAAATAATACATTTAAAAACATTTCACCTCAACTTATTTAAACAAAAAAACAAAAAATATAACATCTCAAAATACAGTGTACTGTACAATTGATTGTAATCTGTTACTGAATGCAAGCCGTCACCATACTTTAAAATGCTCTAAAAGAAAATAATATGAAAATGAATTTCAAATGTCCCCCGTGCACCACGTGGAGAGGTTATTGATGGACTAGTGTGTTCAAGGCAAGCGAGATGCAGAAGGAGCAGCTCAGCAGCAGGAGGAGTGAACCAATCTACCCCTCCCCTTCCAAACCGGTTGGCACACTAAGGGAGGACGCAAGGACGTCACCCTGGTTGCTAGGTTTATCAGTACATCATGAACATCAATTTGGTTAATGTAACCTATAGCAGGCGCCGGACTATTACGAGCACGACGGAAAAAACACATTTCCAACAATCCACTACCAGGACACAACCAGTAACAGTGATTCAACATGCCACGAAGACACTACAGAAGGAGAAGATATTATCCCAGGAAGATATTTAGGAATATCGGAGGACTTAGTACTGACATTTTGAAAGAGGATGATATTTGTGTTAAACAAGTTATGCAATGTCAAGAAAGTTTTGTTTTGATTTATTTATTGTATAGATTTGGTTTGCAGGGCATGACAAGTAATCCTGGTAGTGAATTGCTGGAAATGTGTTTTTTCCGTCGTGCTCATAATTGTTTGGCGCCTGCAATAGGTTATATTAACCAAATTGATGTTCGTGATATTATATGTTGGAAAACTTTTTGCAGTTCACGAAACTGTTTTAAATAAGACTGCAGTTCTTGCTATTGCTCAAGCTCCTGTTATGTATTCACGTAAAAAAGTGAAATTTGAATTAGGTGATGAAAATGGTTGTTTTGTAAACTAGTTGGAACTTGTGGCGATGTTCATGTTTTAGGTCATGTACAGCTTGTATATAATGCATAAGTTATAATAAAGTTTGTTTGACAGAAATCGGTTGAGTAGTTTTCCTTTTAGAGTGATGACATAACCCCACTTTGATTTAAACCTGTCCTAATACTACAAACATTGTAAATTAATATTTAACTTTCTTTAAAGATTCCTTTTTCAATTACTTGCAAATGTCTGTATTGAGAAAATATGTACTGATATGTTAAACTGCAGACACACTTATGAAGTTAGGTACATTTCTAACTAACCACAACAAACACAGATACCATATTTATGCTTCACTCTATTTTTTCTTGCATGAATCTAGAATGCAGGTTGTATTCACTTTCTTATTCTTTAAATTGTAGCTTACTAAAGATGTAAATATGTACTAGATAGAAGAGACCCCTAATGACCACGATTACTGGAGTACAACACACAGTAAGACAGTACAAATGGTGTTGTTCTGCATCTGACCCCTGGCATCACTAATAATTTACCAGCATCAACAAGTCAATACAAAAATGTTTTATGGACCACCATAATTAATTAATTAATCAATTTACCCATGTACAGTTCAGCCATAGGCTGGTTTTCAACAAATACGTGCAAAAATAACACCACATATCAGAAATGAGAAAAAATAACACATAATACAACATTTTTAAATAAGCTAATATAAACTAATGTAATTAATCTAAGAATATTATAATTCATAATATATAATAATATAAAATAACAACAGCATTAGGGGAAAAAATCACAAAATTCGTGAGCTAATTTTAACTAAGTGCTTAATCTACGACTATGACATAATTATTTTTGAATTATAAAATGCTTTCACAATTATTTGGTTTTTAATGTATATTAGCGCAACTTACAAAATTGCATAGAATATAGGTCTATAGCATTACAGAGGACTTGAAGTTTGTTACGATAGGATTTTAATTCTGGTGGCCAGCTATTACACAATTTGCTCGCTATGTATGTGAATGACTTTTTATAAAAATAACTATTGTGGATGGGGACCCTTAATTTGGTTTCATGATCGGGTAAAAGTCAGCAGTTAGGTGTTAGGTTTATTAACTTCTTGTAGGCATATAGGTTGCTTGTTCTGAACAATTTTATCAACCTGTCTGGCAAGTTGGAGCAGTCTTCTGTTTTCCATTGCCAACCAGCCAGAGCGTTTCAAATACTCCGTTATGTGCTGTCTTCTCTTCAAATTGTAGGCATAATGTAGACATGCATTATGTAGTTTCTGAATTTTGTACTGGACAGACTTTTCTATTTCTATAAATAGACCAGAGCAATAATTGAAGGCAGATAGAACTAAAAAGTCACTGATCTTGAGTTTTAATTTTGTTGGTAGAATGGGTTAAAATTTTTGGAGGTACTTTAGCCAATAGCAGCATGTTTGCACCAACCCTGAAATATGTTTAGTCCAATTTAGATTTGAATAGTTGTATGCCTAAGCTCTACGCCGTGATGACCTCTGGGATTACATAATTATTTATTTTGATTATTGAATGAACCTGTGACGTTTTAATGATGCGTGGTTCTGATTTTTATGTATGAGCTTTTGTGTGGGTTCAGTTTAAGACTGTTTTCACTACACAACTTGTTCATTCTCTCAAGATCCTCGTTTATTTTTTCCACTGTCTGTGATAAGTCATTTGGAGAACACGTAATATACAGTTGCAAGTCATCTGCATATTGGTGACATTTTTGATACCTTAAGCACAGTGGAAGATCCCGTATATACAACATGCATCTAAAACATGCCGACAAATTTTGATAGGTTTTTCCTGAGGTGGAGATAGAAAGATTGAGATAGGCAACCCATGGTACAGGTCAAATAGCAGGAGCGATAGACGCTTCCAAAGTTAGAGTAAAAAGTATTAATTTTTTGTCACATTTAGGAAACCATTTGCTGGATAGAAACAAAGTAATGGTTATTAATTATTTAAACCGCAATCATTAATTAAGTGAATGTCGTGTATATGTAACCCACCCCCTACATGTTAAAAGGGGGTGTTGCCACCGTTATTTCTGCAAAAAAAAGTATGTTACAAGATAAATTCCCTATTTTTGATTACAGATTATGAAATGCTGGAAAAATTAGCAACATAAATGTCTTTTGCAAAAACTGTCTAACTCTCCCTTAAGTAAAAATTACATGTTTGATTTCACAGAGAAGTGTTACTGCCTGCCAGGTAGGCAACCAGTAATGACTGTCTGCACACCACACCGTAGTGGAATGAGTTTCCTGCAACTGTGTGTGTGGTCTTACATTAGTGAGTTGCAAACAATTTGGTGGGGTTTTCTGACAGTTGGAAGTAAAGAAATCAGAAAAGAAATTGAAGTTCTTGCACTACTAGTTTAATGGATTACCATCATAAGCAACAAAAGTTACAACAAAAGTTCAATATGGTGGCCACCAACCTCATTGCAACAATTAATTCAGCGTATGAAAGACTGGTGTACCATTTCAAAAACACCCAATGTATCTTGAACCTTGTCACAGGCAGCGATAACCCTGGCTAACAGATCTTCCTCGGACTCAATGGGTGTGTCGTACACCAGAGCCTTGATGAACCTCCACAGGAAAAAGCCTAGTGGATTAAGGTCAGGAGAGCGTGCTAGCCATGCAACAGGCCCACCTCTTCCATTCTACAGTGCTGGAAACTAAATGTTGAGGTGATCGCGTATAACTCTTGAGGAATGTGGAGGGGCATAGTCGTGTTGAAGCCACATACGTTGCCGGACTGTGAGTGGCACATCCTTGATGAAATCTGGCAATGCTAATTGCAGGAATTGGCAGTATATGTGTCCTGCCAATCATTGCGGCATCAATACGGCCCAATGAGATGATCACCCAAAATGACTGCCCAGGTATTCACAGAAAATCTGTGCTGGTTGGCTGTGAAGGCAGTTGCATGAGGATTGGTGTCATCCCACATGTGACTGTCCGTGCCGTTAAAATAACAGTCTCTCGTGAATGTCGCTTCATCAGTAAACAATACAATGGAAGTAAAATGAGGAACTACTGTGCACTGTTGCAGAAACCACTGCAAAAATTCCCATTGAGGAGCGAAATCTGCTGGTCCCAATGCCTGCACTTTTTGCATGTGGTAGGCACACAGCAGCTGCTCGTGCATAACACACCATACAGTGGAATGGGACACACTCATTTCGTGCGCAATGGAGCGGGTGCTTGTTGACGGGTTTTCCTCCACAACATTTAGTATTACTTCTTCCACATTTTGTGTATGGACATTCCTCAGGTGACTAGGCCCACCTCGTGGGTAAAACGTGCCTGTTTCACACAGTATCTGAGTGACAGTTGTGAAGGTCTCGTGATGAGGTTGCCGCCGTGCTGAAAACCTCTCGTGCATTACCTTTAACTTCACCATAAAGCAGAATAAAGTCTGTCATTTTTGAGTTCATATACTTCGCCATGTCGACGTGTAGTAGAATGCGTGCAACGTGCAGTGAAATGTAGGTTTTTATTCTACAGTCCTCTCCTCTGTTAGGGAGGGGAACTACAGTATTGATAATGAGAGCGGGGGAAAACCATGATGCACACAAATATTCAGTGCCTCTTAGATACCCCATTAGACTAAACAAGTTACGATTCAGTTCCGCCACAAACTACCTGTATGTAATGCCCACACACCACTACGGCACGGCACGCAGACAGTCATTACTGGTTGACTATTTGGCCAGCAGTAACACTTCTGCGTGAAATAAAACATGTAATTTTTACTCTAAAAGGGCAAAAGACAATTTTTGCAAAAGATATGTGTGTTGCTAATTTTGCCAGCCTTTCATAATTTCAAAAATAGTGAATTTACCATGTAACATACATATTTTTGCAAAAATAATGGTGGCAACACTCCCTTTCAACATGATGGAGGTGGGTTACATGTACACGACATTCACTTTATTGATGATTAAGGTCTAAATAATTAATAACCATTACTTTGTTTCTGTCCTGCAAGCAGTTTCCTAAATATGACTATAGATTATATTTTTTCCTCAAACTTTGGAAGCGTCCTTGCAGTTTGACCTGAACCATGGGTTGCCTATCTCAATCTTTCTATTTCCACCTCAGGAATAACCTATATCAAAATGTGTTGGCATGTTTCAGATACACGTTTTATATAGAAAATATATATGAAAAATAAAATTGGTCCTTAGATAGATTCTTGTAGTACCAGAGTCCTAATCATTTTAGCAGCTGAGCTCTTAATTCCTTCACAGGAAACCTGGTCCCTAACCTTTCAATACATGAACGAAAGATGCAAAATCTAAACATTAACTTAAACTTTTATTGTGGTTACTATTTTTACAACTATAAAAAGTTACATAGCTGCTTCCCTTCATATTAATAATTCATTGTAATGTTGGATATTCATTATGCTTTCCAATTATAAAAATATGATTTTATGAGATATTCAAAACAAATAAAACTACACACATAGTTAAGTCATTTTGTGATACATGTAGTTTACTTAAATGACTGCTGTAACAGGGCTCACATAAAATAGCACAACTGTATACATAATTAAGTCATTTTGTGATACATGTAGTTTACGGACTGTCATAATAGGGCTCACATGAAATTGAAGCATACTGATGCAAAAGATTAGAGTAATACAATAAGGTACTGAATCAGTAGTGGGATAAGCCACAACTGTAAGTGGCTAGCAATGTTTTCACAGGTGAAAGAAACATTAGTTTCTAGCTAAAATACACAGTAATTGCAAATTATATGAGATAAAACCAAGGAAAATGTGGCTCAATTTGCTGCCACTAGCTATGATAAACCAAAATGCTCTCGGAATAGAGCATGTAACTAAAAAAATCATCAGATTTCACAAGGTTATAACTTTTACATGACTGAAGATAGGACCACACTGCAAATTGTAAAATACACATCAAAACGTAAAGTTTCCCTTGGCGCATGTTGCACGTCGCTGATTCACTTGATTGCTGGTAGGTTTTGCCCTGGTGGCTCTACAGCTGGTGCGCTCGTTTAGTATGAGCCGTGATGACGATAACACAATAACAAAAAGCGTTTTGCATTCTCTGTTTCAACAAGTGTGAGTCAGTTATAACTGTGCAGCGAGGATTTCGTTGGCAGTACGGCACCGTACCTCCTACTGCACAGAGTATCCGATGGTGGCACGAGCAGTTTCAATAGACCACTTGTTTATATAAGGGAAAATCCGTAGGTCACCCCAGTGTGCCTGAACAAGACATAGAGTGCATCCAACAGAGTTTTATACTGAGTCCCCATAAGTCCACTTTTGCTGCGACAATTGTTTTTCAAACCATACAGGATTCAAGTGCTACAAGTCCTTCGTGATGGTGATAAACAACGACATCTTGAGTTTTGTGAATTCATTCTGGGCATAGAGATGGACAATGAAAACTATTGTTCACGTTTGGTGTTCAGCGATGAGGACTTGTTCCATTTAAGTAGAAAAGTGCACTACCACAATGTACGACTATGGGGAACACAGAGGCCAGATACCATAGTTGAGCATGAGAGACTCTCCAAACCTGAATGTGATTTGCGCCGTTTTCCGAGAGCATGTGTACAGTCCGTTCTTTTTTTTTTACGGAAAACACAGTTACGGGAATGTCATATCTGGCTGTTTCCACAATAATTACAAGAAAACTCCGATCATTTAATTTTTCAACAGGACGGAGCACCACTGCACTAGCACCTGCATGTCAGGGAATTTCTCAACAATTATCTTCCTGGACGATGGATCAGCCGTACGGGACTTATGGATTGCAGATTGCACATTGCACCACTGGGCTCTAAGGTCACCTGATCTCAGCGTACGTGATTTGATTTTTTCTTGTGGAGGTTTGTGAAAGACTCCATCTACGTGCCTCCTGTTCCAACAACTGTGGACGAACTGTGATGCCGCATAGCAACAGCAGTGGCTGCGGTAACACCTGACATGCTCGCACAAGTATGGGACGAATTTGATTACCATTTAAAAGTATGCAGTGCATCCGGTGGAGGGCATATTGAACACTTGTGAAACAAATTAATTTAAACTTTGTATTCTTGTACATATTTTAAAATTTATTCCAACGTTTTATGAGCATGCATGTCAAAGTTATAGCTTTTTGAAATTGGAGGAATCTTTTTGATACACACTGTATTATTATATGCAGCAGAATTTAACGCAACATATAAAATATCAGCTTTTACATTCTGCAAAAAGAAAAAAAATACCCATCTAGCTGTTGGATTAAAGTTAATCATACATGGAAAATATATAAAATTTAAATAACATTACTAAACAAAAAATTTAAAATAACCATACGTTTTGGACTTAAATTTCTCTGAGACGAATCCCAATTCCAGGAGATCACCACAGCAACCTCACGACCATCTGGAGGCAAAATATCTGCAATTTCATCTTCTGGTATATGTTTCACATTGGCTGGACTGTTATTTCTGCCAGGTTGTTCATCTTCTACACCTTCTGTTTCAATGTCACATGTTTCTGCTGCATTTAATTCACAAAAAGTTTCACTTTCTACAGTAACCACATCATCACTTTGCAAAACTTCATCAGTTTCGCCTTCTGTTGTTGCAGACACGTTTTCAAGGAGCAGTGCTGAAAAAAAAAAAAAAACCCAGAAAGTTACTAACAAGAAAACTATTCTGCAATGGATTGAAGAGTTCTTTGCAAACAATTTAAACAACAGGTCAAATTTGAAAATGTTATAACCTCTAGTTAAATATTTATTATTTCTGTAATTACATAACTAAACTCAAGTCATTTTCTATAAAAAAAAAACCATGGAGAATTTCTAAATGTTTCCTCACCAGCTTCTCTACCTGGTTCTAAATGTTGGATGACTCATTATCACATAGTATGTTACTAGCTCAAATAAAAAAAAAACATGGATTATGCAGAAAGCTGTGCACTATGTTATACATATCGGAGTTAAACTGTAACCTCTCAATGTAAACTTCTGTTAAGTATGGTGAAACACACAGACTGTAAACACAGAGGCAATTATTTGTAATTAAATGAATTCTCCTAAGCTTCTGACACTACAGTAGCATTTCCTAACAAGATGACCCCAATCTTCTATTTATGAACAATTAATATAATTGTGAATAAAAGAGAACTGAACTAAAAATTGTTTTTTTTTTTCCCAATGCATTATGTAGAAAACACTGTCTACACTAAAAAAAGTATGTCTTTCACAGTTATTGGATGGGCTTTGGAGCCAACAGTGGAGACTGTGAATAAACAAAGTATCAGCTAAAATTTTGAGAGTTAAAAATTATATTCATAAGAAAAGAGCTTAAAAAAATCAACTGGCTATTTTATTAGTATTGTGAAGGCAAACATATACTACATGTTAACAAATATTGTAACTATGAAGTTAACATAGGGATCATTATGTAAAAAAAAATACAGTAAATGTTTATATAAACATTTGTTCCATCATATTTAAACTTCTGCATGCATGTACGCATGGTAATTTCATCTCTCCCTTTATTACACCAAAACTGGTGCCCATTTGTACATGCCAATTTTCCAAGTTCTGCATATTTGACATATTTTGTTATTTTATCAGTCCAACACACATGCTACTGAACAAACAAAATTAAAATTTAAACTTTCCATTTTATTCATATGAACTTTTCAACTGATGCCATTTAACAAAATACAATCCACACAGTAGTTGGTACAAATGAAAATGAAAACAGAAAACAAAAGAAAAGAAATTGTTTCTTGAATTTGGTTGGCTGTTACTATGTTACCTTTTTTATGTTAAGTTGAAGTTGGTTCAATTTCTCACATGAAATCTTTAAACTGCAGTGAATGTGCTGCTGTTAACTAAGTAGATACTGGCATGCATCCCCCATCCATTAGCTAGGAATTGGGAACTGTACCACGTGCCAGCAACATCGGGCAGTGTAATGCCACTAGCCACATCTATTCTCACTATGATGCTGACATAACACGATGCTTCCAAGAAGAACCAAGGAAATTACGTGCCAACTGCCACAACCACCTACTCAACTCAGCTTTGTAATGAGACTAAGGTGGGATACTACAGGTAATGTTTTCAAGTAGTGTGGTTCTAATGAATCTTTGCTAAACAAGTAGGTAGTATCATTGCTTACAAATTATTACAAATTATATTTGGTATTTTTTATAAATCCCTTCTTGCCTTCTAAATTGTACAAAAAATTCAACCTCAAGAACTTTGTAGACCAGCTTGCCCCCTCTGTAGCAAAGAATGTGACTTCACTTCATACACGTTAATATCTGCAAATAATATTAGTTTGTGAATATTGATTGGCGTTCACAATTATTTCTCTGTTTAGATGTAAATTAATGCGACGTTTCGAACATTCACCTTTAAAAAGTGTTACAGCTGAAACATTCGCCCATTAAAGAAAGGCACACTTTTAAATAATATGGTTTTTTTACTCCTTCATACAGAAGACAATTGTGCCATTCTAGTCACATGTTAGGTTATTTTAATGTGTTTATCCCTGATTTACTGTGTTAAGTGTTCCTCTTATTTAGTATTGCTCTTGTAAAGCTTGCCAGTCCACTCTCGTTCTCTCATTATGTAACAAAATGGCTGTCATACACAGCCACTCTGTTTATTTCTGAAAATATTTATATAAAAAATATAAATTGTAGAACTCTTTCTACATTAAAATATTGTGAAGTTGTAACAGTAAGCAATATATTAAATCACTATGTCACTCTTTTACCCATAAAACTGAATAACTGACATTTGTATTGGAACTGTACTGTATCACAAATTTTAATAGTGACATTGGTGACAGTTGTTTTGGAATTTACTAGTTGAGTAAGTTAACATTTTTCTTTGTCAATATAGAATCTTCCGTCAGAATAAAAGAAAAGTTTACTACAATTATTATTACGATTATGCTGGTAACGAAAGATAACACAGTCTCTTTTCAGCTTGTTAAATATAGTGCAATTCAGAGCACAAAGGTGTAAGTTTCAGTGTTTTATACGAGTGAGATTCATTGTAATCATGCATCTTAATCAATCATCATGACTGGAATTTGCAAGATATACCTTTTTGGTTCCCTCTTGCTTTTTACGCCATCATGTGAATTGCTTACTTAACTGGTTCTACAAATTTCACTGCAGTTTATGGCGTAGCTTCGTTTTCTGGACCCGCTTCGAGAAAGTAAAGTGAAGCTTTTGTTGTTATTTGTGGCAACCTGTTTGTTTACCTTAACCTCATTGCCAACTATTTCAATTATTTACGAAGGCAGGAGTTTGACTAAAAAATGAGGTTGAAAGAAAAAAGGTTGTGGGTGCTTGTCGGCGTGTGCAAGATCAGTCACTCTCGCGCAACTTCCTTGAAGATTTGTCGTAATCTGTATCTTCAGTAGCTAAGACTCTATAGCCTTCCATCACTGCAGTCGCTAGTACAAGTCCAGGCCTCAGTGAGCGGGAAATTTATAGCCGGGGATTCTAACATGGGGAATGTGGCAGACACTGTGGTGGTTTTCTTGGGGTGCTCCACAGTTTCCTTTTCAATTTTCATTCCACTGCTTCTCCACCCCTATTTTATTCCTCACATTCCCAGTTCTTCTGGCAGGCTGGCAACAGTAGGCATGTCCCTTCAGGTAGGGCAGCCAGCTCCCCATGGTGGCAGCCTTCTTTCACATCTGTGGTGAGCCTGCCTGGCAGTGCAAACACCATGCTGGTATACAATTACTAATAAGTGAATAAACTTATACTACCTACAAAAATGTTAATAAACTTTCATATCACTTTTGACACTAAGACCCTGTCACACTATCAAATTTTTCCACTAAACTTCTTTTAAAGAAAGTTGGCCAATGAAAGTTTGAAGAAGGTTGTGATTGTGAGGTCACTGAAATGTCACGAATATTGTCATATTTGTTTGAAAAAGTTTCCATCAAACATTTTTTATATTGAACCAGTTCTAATTATTACTTTAATGTTTAATAAATTCCGGCAATCAGAATTTTGAATAATAAAAGCAGTCTGTGAACCCATAGAATTTTTTAAATTGCATTAGAAATAAAATAAAGTTATGGAGACCATTTTTACATCATAGTCAGGGCATTAACACTGTTGGAAGTGCACATGCAACAAATAGCTATTATAATAAATAAAATTAAAATTTAGTAAAAAAAAAATCACGAAAATCTTAATATTCCTTTTTGTAATGGGTAACATGGTAATGCAACAATAGTATCTCACTTTGAAACTATGATTTTCAAACATATTCAAAACTATGACACTACTCCCGTCCTGTGGTGTACAGAGTGGTTCGTAGGGTCTACAGTTAAGGTTACTGGCACAGACTATAGGTGCCTTGAAGGTTGAGGGTATCAAACAATGACTTCATCACGACTTAGTTTTGAACCAGTTTATTTAACGAGAATTCATTCACACATTCCCGGCACTGTTGCGGGAAGTATACATACTTTAACGCCCTACGAGTTCAAGGCCTGAAGGGCTGATGACAATGTTTTGGCTGCACTTCCGACACTGTGGGGGCATTAGGTGACAGGACAGGTCCCTGAGTGATGACGTGGTTACTTATCTGCACATCTGTGGTTGGCTTGTTGTTGGTGTGTTGCACTCAGCTGGCTTCCTCTCGACGTGGCGCTTCTCGTTGAGACTCACCACTCGCTCCGTTCTCGGCGTAGGGTAGTAACTGACTGCTTACTTCCCTACCACGTCCCGGCAAGGTGGCCCTGGGCGGGCCCCCACCCCGGCCCTCGGCGCGGGGTTGCACTGGACTAATCCCACTAGCTCGACATGGCGCTCCTCATTAGAGCTCACCACTCGACTCCGCCTTCTCGGTTCGTTATTGTAACTGAATTACTGATGCGGTACTGACTGACTGACTCACGTCCTGGCATGGTGATACTACTCGTCCGACATGACTCTGGTAACTGTCTAACTGCTTCTGCCCTGCGCCCCGCGTTTCACGCCCCGATATGGCTGACCCCTTAATGTTGCGACTGACTGATGCGGCTGACGGACGTGGCCGGGTTCCGATATCCCGACCTTGGTAACTGTTGCACTGACTTACTCTCTCGGGGCGGAGTATCGCAGCTTCCGACTGCCCCGATATGACTGACCGACTTACTCTCCCGGGGCGGTGATCAAAACTGACCAACTGATCTCTCTGTGCGGTGATAACGACCTGACCCCTCTTTTCTTGTAAATTCGCTTATATCCTCTCTTGACTCCCTCCCTCGATTCCTACACGTGTCTCCCTTTGGTGGGGTAGGGGTATGGAGGAGGGCGCAGAACAATCAAATACGCAGAACAATCAAATACTTCATACACGTGCCATGATTCTTGTTGGTGGAAGGAGGGATGACCTGCATCCTCAAATTTATCCTGTCAGCTCTCTTTCCGCGGCGCGTGTCCAAGTTGCCCCG
>NQII01003642.1:0-11867 GCA_002778355.1 Clitarchus hookeri | reverse complement strand
TCATTTCTCGGCGTTTAAAAATTTCCCTCGGCTTGCTAGGAGGTGGGGGAGGAGGCCCGGGGGCAGCAAGTGCTACCTCACCTCCGCTTGACCTTGGTATGCATAAATTGGCGACATGTGACGTGCAGAAGACCCAACATGGTTTCCCCTGGAGAGGGAAGGGGAGGTTTGTGACAGCGCCACTTCTAACACTTCCTTAATATGCCACGCGTAAACTGTTTGACCAAATTTGTTTCATGGAAAAATTTAATGGTCAAATATAGCCTTTATGAAGGCGAAAATTTGACAATGTGACAGAGCCTTTATGAATATTAATAACTTCTATAAATAAATGTTTGTAAAGACATTTTTCATGTTCATACTACTGCACATTTCTGTAAAGAAAATGTTGTTTCTAAATTTAATGTTACAATCAACTGCTACTACAAAGCACACAAAAAGGGATAAATCTTTAAAGGCAAAACATTAACAAATGGTTCATTTTGTCAAAAAATTCTATGACGATATGTACAGAAACTATTTTTTTTTTCATCTTAACAAGGACAATGCCAGAATCATTTCCTTACCATGACACTAACCGCTCAATTAAAGTATACAAATATCTAATTACTGTACTGTAATTTTTACAGTAACAGTTTACAATAAAAGAGACCATTTCTAAAATGCCTTTACTAAAACAGATTATAACTAAGGATTACTTATATCACACAATATACACCAACAATAATAACTGTGCACACACTACTGAAAGCTTTAAATAATCAACTATTTAAAACCAAAAACTAGTAGCGTTTCTATGCTTCATACCTCTGGTGGCTTTTTTGCCAGATTTAGTTGCAGATTGTTGTCTAAACAATTTTAGACTGGGTTTGGATGTTGACCCTTTTTCCATCGCGTCCTCATGATAAACTAAAATCAGAAAATCCTACATCACAATGCAGTAAAAAATATTAAACATAACACACTTCAGTGACTATAACAATAATAATAATTATTATTTAAAAATATTACAAGTCAGCATGACGTGATTGTTAGAACATGGCTAACTGTAATTAATGTACTAAAGACAATTAATGCAATAACACAACAAACAATAAAATGCATGCTAACGAAACCTATAAAATGAATACACAATTGATTTTGAGAATTTTTCCAGTAATTTGAGACTTTGAGTGGTCACTCAAGCCGATGGTGAGCTTCATTAACATTAGAATAGAATATACACTTTTTAGGAGTATTTAAAAAAAAAAGCTTGAATGATTTAAATGCTGAATATTATCACTCCAAGAAACAAAAAAAATACACAAGCCGTTATGGACAGTAGAAAGAAATATTTAAGCTGTTCGAAGGGCATTTATTGACACAATTGCCAATCAGTTCATTTTGCAATAAAAAACTAACACAACTGGCTTCTTTATTTTAACAACAGCTAATTACATTGCAAAAGGCTCTTTTTCTTTCACTAAGGCCTTGCATACTGTTTGCAAAAGAAAGTCTGTATGCAAGGTCAACCTACATGTGATGGAGTTGGTATTAAGGGCAGTGGAAAAAGTAAGTGTGTTACAAAAGAACTTATCAGCAACTATAGTACATTTCACACTACCCAGATAAAAAAATATGCCCTAAAAAATCCTTATATTCCAAGAACCTGGAACTCAGCGGCAAACCTCAAGAAGTGGGACATGAGTGACTAATCGTAGAGTTAAGAGCATGTCTATCAACTGAACTAAGTTTATATTTTATTTCTTGCAAATAGTTCTAATCATTACTGCAGTCTCTTGAACCACATGGTCGTACTACCATCAACTGTATCTAGGATGAATGCAAAAAAAAAAAAACTTTTTTTCTGCTTTTGTTTTTCTTTTGTATAGTACATCTCTCATATGATCTCACAATATACACTCATGAGCAGATGAATTAGAGATACCTGCCTGGTAATGTTTAGCACTACCTTCACCCTGACGATGGCGGTGATAGCATGACATTGACTCCATAAGGCACCAGAAATGGTCGGCAGCTATACTGATCCATTATTGTTGCATAGCCTTCCACAATGCCTGCAGATCGGTCGAAACAGGATCCATGATGGACATATCCCTCTAGACTGCATCTAAGATGTGTTCAAAATGATTGAGGTCAGGTGACCTAAGGGGCCAGGTAAGCAACAGAAAGCCTATGGAGTGGTCATCCAATCACTTGGTCACAACTTGGAAGCAGTGGACCAATGCATTATATTGCTGTAGGTATAGGTCTCCTGCAGGGTGCTGTAGGCACAGAAATGGGTGCACATTGTTTGACAGCAGGTCCCTGTATTGCTTGCCAGTGAGGAACAATATATGTGTACCTAGAAATCTATTTCATCCCATGTAAACAGCCCCCAAATGAGGATACCACCACCATTGGTCTGAACTGTATGCTGCTGACACAAGAAATTCATTGCTTCATGTGCTTGGAGATGCACTTGTACTCTGCCATCCACATATACCAACATGTAACTCAACTCACCTGTCAAGGCAAACTTATTCCATGCATCAAGTGTCCAATGGCAGTGTTCCCTCATCCACATTAATCTTTGAAACTTGTAAGGTGCAGTGAGCAGAAGTACCCTAGTGGAGCAGCGGCTTCTGCATACCATAGCAAGGAGATGGCTCTATATGGTTTAGTTGCTCATAGGTCTTTGTGGCTCAGCATAAAATTTGCAAGCGATCTGCTGAGCGCCACACTGTGGCCTGTCTATCCACTATTACCAACCAAGCTAGCCAACGGTGAACCTTGTCATTGATACGTTGTATGCCATGGCAGTTGTCCGGGTGGTAGTGGTTTTAATTGAATCCATGAACTCACGATACATTCTCAACACGGTGGCCCATGGAAATCCCAGTGCCTG
This sequence comes from Clitarchus hookeri, assembly GCA_002778355.1. NCBI lineage: Eukaryota > Metazoa > Arthropoda > Insecta > Phasmatodea > Phasmatidae > Clitarchus > Clitarchus hookeri. The sequence goes on along the minus strand of NQII01003642.1, from coordinate 8,980 downwards.
AATAACATCGGAAATGGAGTGCGCCATACGTTTGGTCTTGAGGATTTGACCACCCTCAAATGTGCCGAGATCTTGTTTCTTCCCCATTCTGTGCTAGACTGTTACTCAGACTGTCAGTATAAGGTGTAATGTTCCGCACTTCTCGTTATATTTATAATAATGCAGCCTCACAGGTGGGCGGCATGTTGTAATGCTTCGGGCAGTGCGTTCGTTAACTCGTTATTTAAAATATTACTGCAGACTAACAGGTGGGCGCCATCTTTGTAACGTTCGGCACTTGTTACACTGCCGAATGTTTACGTTGCCACGGCTTGCCCTCGACTAGATCAGAAGGTAGAAACACGAGACTCAGTTAATTGAACGCTAGTTACTTAAGAAAGAAATAAAGTTCCAGAGTATTTTGTATTTTGTTCTATACTTTATTTATCATTTGAATGACACAGTTCACATACAAATGTCCAGTATGCAGAGTACGAACCGTTCAGAGATAAATATACAAGTACAGACCAGCGCCACAGTGGTTTACCGTTTATTAATGTCTCAAAACTTGCATCGCAAGACTAAGTTACGAAGGCAGGAGGGATGTTCGTTCCCTCCTGGCACCCTAACGACCCCCCACACCGGCGGAAATAAGTTGATAGACTTTAGGTTAAGTTGAAAAGAAATGATGTGAAAAGAATTAACGGTCGCGGGTGCTTGCAGGTGTGGGTGAAATACTTCACGCCTGATGCGTCTTTGACGGTTGGTTACTTTTTTCTCTCTTAGGCGATAGACACCACTAGTATTTATATGCAGGCCTATCGCCCCCTTCTCCTAAGATAAGCACCTGGCATCCAGCATCTGCCACATGCCACGCACGCTCTCCACAACGTTATCGTAACTGACTGCTCCGCACAAACTAATCCTGCGCTGTCAACATAAATGAACGTCTCGTACAACAAAAACTTGTTGACGTTGCCTGAAACTACGCTGGAGGAACTAAAACTGTCGACGCATCCAGATAAACTAACCTCTCGTTTCGTATAACATTTGTTGACGCATTAAAACTGCGCCGAAGGAACTAAAACTTGTCGACGTTGCATGATCCACAGAAACAAACTAATCTAATTAATGCTGACGCTTCCCCAAGACAACGATGTTCGAAACGAAACACAACCGGACTCCTGATAAAACGTAAACAGCAGACGTCCGCCCATTAACCTACAAACGCACACGTCTGCCTGATAAACAAACACGGGAAACGAGCCACCACGGCTTTAAACTTGAACCCGATAAAAATATTACGACGCTTTCCAATGCTTCATACACACAAAAGAATTTTACACCCGTGTCCCGAAAAATTATGAATATTGCGTCATTACAAAGGTCTGACAACATCCCAAGTCATGTGTGTCTGGGCACTATTTCATTTGACAGTGTGATCACAGTGTCATTTCCTCTACACAGTAGGTGTGTCTAATTCAACTTCTCAAGAGTCTATGAGTGATGAACACATTAGTAGGTGACTTGAGAACCAGAAAGGGTGGATAATGAGCACAGAATATGCAAAATATAAACTGCCACTGTAATTTTGTGCAGATGTAGACACAGCTAATTTCACCATAGTACAAAAGTAAAGAGATTTTAACCAGATGATCATATATAGCCTACACTATTTTTGACTTCTATGAAATTAAAAAGATACTATAATACTTATGGTGAACTGACAGAAGTTCCCAACAGCACCAGCAATGCCACACTATATCTCTAATATTATCAATTTATAAATTATCTATGACTTTTGTACAGTTACCTCCAGACAAACACACGTACACTGAACACCTCCTATACCAACTAACAGAGCATCTAGTAAAATTCTGTGAGCTTGTGAATGCAGACATTGAGAGCAGCAGGTTTTGTATAATCTCCCTTCTGGAACCCCTGCAAACCCTGGAAGAATCTAGGAACATCTGGAAAATGACGTAGAATTATAAATAAATTTATTTTCAATTCCTTTTGGGTAACCGCCAATAAACTATGTTTCTGGTAAAACATTTTTCTATTTTTTTTATCTAGTAATAGCTTTACGCCTCCTGCCACATTATGGACTGCAATGTTTTTGCAATTTGTATTTTCTGTACTGTAACATTTATGTAATATCTGTAACTTAATATTTTTATAATTTTACGAAAACTTTAACAGTGGTCTTGAACACATGTTTCATATGAGTTAAAGCTCTAGTTTTCAGTGTGCATTTTACAAATAGTACTAACTTTGTTCTGGGCAGAGCATGCATTCCTGTGCTACTATTTGACGGAGGCTGCTTTACAGTTACATTTTTAACTATGGTTTTAGCCGACCCCTATAGGAAACATGCAAATAAGCAATTTTTAATTGGTGGCGACCCTAGTGGAGACTCAGTATAAATGGAGTGGGAGGGAATGACAAGCCGGCATATTACAAAAAAATTGTACGACGACATTGCTGGAAATAAACATGCACAATAATTTCCGTTGCGTTTCAGAAAATACTACTTTTGAAAATCCACTTTAAATAAAGGTCAAAATTTAGATGAGAGTAAGCACATATTTAACGTTAAAGAAAAGTTAAGGTATGAAATACATGGCAAGTGCTTGAGGGAAACGAGTGTTCTTAAGCCTCCTACTATGTCAAAATTCAGGCAATTTAAAAAAGAAATGTTTACACTGCAGTTATCTTGCTATATTAAGTAAACATGGTTTTTAATATGACACTAGTAAAAACTTGTTTATTTCTATTTAATTTTCAGTACAATAATTGCATTTATAAAGTAAAAACTAGGCAGTATAACTGTCAATGCTAAGTATATTTTTTTTATTTTTATTTAATTGCAGATTGACTCAAATAGGAATATCATGACATGTGACTATGAATGCAAAGCAGGTTGGTCAAAATGTGCAAACATATTACTGCAATGTGCTGCTTTATTTATTGTAAGAGAGACATTTTCAAGGTAACGATGATAAAAAAATGGGAAAAACCAAAGTGCATTCGCAAAATTTTGTTTTTGAAGGAAGAGAGTGTTGAAGAAATGTTTGAATCAAAGGATGCGGTTGCCAAAAATATTGTTTAGACAATCTTGGACAAAATTAATTAAACAAATAAACCATGTCAACTGCACTGACGGATTATTGCCGATATTATTTAGTACACCACTGACTGTTGACAGGTGCGCTTGTAAGTTTCGTTTCATCGCTGTATTGTGTTATAATTCGGGAAATCGCTTGTGTTAAACGTCAAAAGAAATCATGTCAACTAAAAAACGTAAGCACGTTATGCTATCTTTAGCAGAGAAACTGAATGTACTTGAAAGGTTCGACAAAGGTGAGTCGGTCCAAAAAATTTCGGGTGAAATAGGAGTTGGGATAACAACAATTAAGGACTGGAAAAGAAATAGGAAACAGATTGAATGTCATGCAATGATAATTAATGATGATAAAGGACTAAAAACATGAAAAACTTTGAAGAAGCCTAAGTGTGAAATGTTAGAAAGTGCCTTGTGGGTATGGTTTTAACAAGAGAGAAGGAAAGGGACTCCATTATCTGGACCGATCATAAAAGAAAAAGTGCTAGTTTTATATGGTAAAATGGGAGGAGACAGTGACAACAAAATGTTTACAGCAAGTGAAGGCTGGCTGCACCACTGAAAAAAACGACACGGGTTTCGGGAGGTTATCATTTCCGGCAAGAAGCTCTCTGCTAATAAAACAGCTTCTATTGAATTTATTCTGAAATTTCAAAACATAATTAAAGAACAAAAATTGACACCTGACCAAGTGTACAACATTGACGAATCAGGTTTGAACTATAAGATGCTTCCTACAAGAACCTTTGCTGCGCAAAATAAGTCCGTACAAGGTGCTGAACTCGCTAAAGAAAGGATAACAATCGCTCTCTGCAGTAATGCTAGCGGCAGCCATAAAATGCCATCGTTTGTTATCAGAAAGGCTAAAAAGCAGAGAGCTTTTAAAAATATTAATATGGCATCATTACCAGTTTTCTAACAAAATCAAAAATCAGCGTGGATGGACTCTGACTTGTTTAAAGAATGGTTTTACAACCAATTTGTTCCTGCTGTAACAAAACATCTAAAGGAAAAAAATCTTCCTCGACGTGCAATCTTAGTTCTAGACAATGCACCTTTACATCAATCTGAAAACAAACTTCAGAAAGGGCAAATAAAAGCTTTGTTCCTTCCTACAAAAGTAACATCTCTGATCCAACCAATGGACCAGGGGGTGATCGAGTGGCTAAAGCGGCGATATTGTCGAAAATACATTGGGTCAATTTTAGAAAGAACAGAAGAAGGCTGCAGCTTGTTTGAGGCAATGAAAGCAATCAATATCAAAGATGTTGTCTACACAGTAGCCGAAGCTTGGGAAGAATTGCCAGCATCCACACTCCAAAAATCATGGCAAAAATTGTGGCCAAAAATGCACGAAAAAAATTAAAATGAAGTTGAAAAAGAGCAGAATCGCACAGCGCCAGAAACAAGTGGTGAATCCCAGAATGAAACAGCTGTGGGAATAAGTGATGACGAACAAGATGTAGACACGCCAGCAATGTTGAGGGATTTGCAAATTTTACAACCAGAAGTTGAGCCCCATGACGTAAATGAGTGGATCCGTACAGCTGATGTTGATTGCACAACGGCGGAGGAATTAACAGACAACCAAATCATTGAAATTGTAAGTGGAACAACAGATGACAACAAGCAAGATGGCAACGACGATAAAAGCAACGAACCTGAAACTCGAGTGTCGCATGCAGATGCTAAGAATGCATTTGATATAGCCCTATAATATATTGAACAAAGCTCTATGTCTACACCAATGGACATTTTGTGTATTCGAAAATGGAGGAACGTAACAGCGAAATCGAGATTGTCATCGGCCAAACAAAAAAACATTACAGATTTTTTCTGAACTGGAGAAAAACATTAAACTTTTAGTGTTACATGATTTAATGTGAGTACGTACATACATACATATGTACTTTTAACATTGTACATCTATTTTGCAATGAGTTAACTTGTAACTAAACTATATTTAACCATGTACATAGATATTATAGGAGTATTATTACCATATGTAGTATTATAACACTGTATTTCCAATTGAAATTATGTTTTGTTGCATTTTTAAGTAAATAAATGTGTTCCTCGGATAATCCTACTTTTTTTGTGATCCGACCACGCCCTCGGTCCCGTTGATGACGGATTAGCGGGGTTCTACTGTAATAGCAGGTTAGATTGTACAAAAAAAGATACAAGATGCTATAGAAAAAGGAAAAAGTGATTAAATATCTGTACGACTACATTGCTTAACGTTGTAGAACAAAATTTGATCACTGAAGTACTCACTATTTTATTGTAATATTGCCAAAGCAAGCTTCGTTTGGACATAGCCATAAAGTTTTCTTCCACGTCTCGCTCACAATTACCTTGGAGGGTTACTCCTAATTCTACACATGACTACTCAACAAATCTCGCAACCAAATCTATGTTTAAACATAATTTTAATGGCTAACAGGGATCCCCTTCAACATCATGCCAGATCTCAGACAGATGCTACAATCCAGTGAGGTCTCATTCAAGAAGAAGTTCTATGGCAATTCCCACAACTTGTGGCATGTGGGGCGTTAAGGGACCTATCTAATGTGCTACCAAGAGAAACTCAATGCTTCAAAACACATATTTATAAACTAAAACAATTCACTGATATCTACACAAATCACTTGTTACTTCTGGTTAACACATTGTTAATATTGCTATTAATCTTCCATCACCGGTTTACTACTCCATTACTTTAATACAAACAAAATACCAACTGATTCAATACTTGACATTTGTGCTAAAGGACCACATATGACATACTACTAAAATACTTAACAACTGCAAAAATCACACATCCTTAAACCTGAGTCGGTGCTCCACATTTCATATCACAATAGAAACAATAACAGTTTTTCCTTAACGTGACAAATATTTTCTCGTCCATAGCCGCTTTGTTTCTAACCCTGAAGGCAGTAACATGATTGTTCTACCCACAAGGCAGGCAGGATAAACCTCCTCTTAAGGCTTAGGGGGCTCATGCACCATTTCTCTGAAGAATTATAATTTTCAGAAAGAACTAAGTAACATGAGTAACTCTATTTCAAATTTGAACCTAAATGTTTATCAATGCCAATTTTGGTAGCTATAACAGCTATTTAAGTTCATCAGTTGCACCGCAATATTAATTCCTCCAAATTTTACAGTTACTTACTTAAGAAGGCGGGCAGGCGACCTATATCGAGGAGAACTTCTCCCAGCCGAGGCCAAAGACAAGTAAAGACTGAAACAAACCTGGGGGCCATGGTAAATGAGTGGTTAGCCTGCTCGCCTCCCACCAAGGTGAACCGGGTTCAATCCCAGGCCGGGTCACCGGATTTTTGCACGTGGGAATCGTGCCGGACGATGGTCAGCTGGTTTTCTCTGGGATCTCCAGTTTCCCCCGCCCTTTCAGTCCGGCGCCGCTCCATACTCATCTCAATCACCCTCATCGGCTCTCAAGAGCTCACTGTTAAGAGCCGCCCAAATCTCTTCACTCACTCAATTAGACCAACTAAGACCTTCGGACAGCCCGGTTGAGAGCTTTTAAGGCCTCCACATACAGGTGCGATACAGAATGCGGCGTGATGCAATACAGTATGGCACGATAAATGGTTGCCTTGCATTCAGTGGGTATGTTCACATATGGACAATAATTGCCCCACCCGTTATTTTCGCAGCGTGTAAATAGTGGCTATACTGAATCCTATCCAAGGGAGTGGTAGAATGTACGGCTAGCTGCACAATATTGGGCTTGTCTGGAGTCTGCAGTCATGGATTCAGAGGACAAAGAGTTTCTGCTTCTGATAGCTGCAGTTGAAGATGACAAAAACGGTTGCAGGCAAAATTGACAAAGATAAGTGCAGTATACTGTATTATTTGTTAACATGTCCAGTTTTTGTTTCACATTTTTTTGTGATTTTGGTACTTTTGTTTTACTATAGGATATTGTGGATTCATGAAATAAATACCTTAAGGGAAGAACAAGGCAAATTCTAAACATTGATTCCACAGCTGATGAGAAATTAAATGTAATTTTATACATACTTTAAAATAAAAAAATCAATGTTTTGATGAGATTTTGAGTAAAGAAAGAAACTACATAATAAAACAGTGTACAAACTGGCGTAGACCCATCCCATCTGAGGAATGACTTGCAATTACAATAAGGTAAGAGAAATGCAATATTGAAAGTTGAATGTCTCATTTTGTTTTTAAAAAATAGATTGTTTATTGAAATAAAAAATTATATAAATATGTTATTTGTAAGAAAACAAAATGTAATTCCACAATTTTGAAAAGCAATTGCTAAACTTGGGTTTTCAGAAGGTTTAGAAAAAAATATTGCTGTAAAATATTGCTGGAGTGGTTATTTAAATGACATATGTATTTTAAATAAAAAATCTACTATGGTTTTTCCATAGGATTTTCATGCATTGCTGAGTTTAAAAATAATATTGAAAGAATTTATGTTGTCAGTATAAACATGCTTTGTTTTTTTTTCTTCTTCAGATATTTAACTACTGGAGATTCTTTCTGCACAATAGGACACAGTTTCAAAATTAGTTTTTCAACTGTCAGTGCAAAATAAGGGAAGTTTGTGCTGCTATATGGAAGAACGTGATAGCTGACATCATGCCAGAAATTTAAGTACAACTATGGGAAACTTGTGTTCAACAGTTTGAAGAACTGTATAGGTGCTATAGATGGTAAGCACATCACTATCAAGTGTCCTGATAATGCTGGGTCAGCTTACTTCTGCTATCTGGAAACACTCAATTGTGCTTTTATCTATTATATGAATTCCTCTGCATCAATGTAGGGAGCTATGGTGGGAACAGTGACAGGGGAATTTCCGAAGAGTTATTAACGGTTCAAAGGTGTGCTAGAGGAGAGTTTGACCTTCCTGATGACAAACCTCTTCCATGAAAAATTGAGCTAATACCTCAGGTACTATAGTAGATCAGGCACCATACATATAAGACCTTTTACTTATGAACAGCAAAATAATGATCCAAGAAAAGAAAAGTTTGATTTCAGTTTGTGTTGAGCTCGTAGGGTGGTGGAAAATGCCTTTGGCATACTTACAATTAAGTTTAAAATATTTTTGAGACAGATTGAAACACACGTACAAAAAATTCAAATGGTGGTATCTACAGCTTGTCTTCTTCACAACTTTTTAAGATTGACGAAGTGTGATGACAAGTACCTTCAAGAGCTAATGCAAGAATAACCTGTTCAAGAAGAAATGGTTGGACTTCATGTTACAGCACAGAATTGTAGAACTCCTTACATTGCATATCAGATTCGAGACCAATTCGCAGGAATAAGTTTGTAGCCATGGACATTGTAGAGGATTTGTTTACAAGACGTTTAAATAATATATAGAAATTTTCTTATGTGATTTTAATAGGACTGTTTAAATATATAATTTTCAGTATTTTTCATTGTACATAGCTGTATCACATTTTTAACATTTATTTATGAGTTACAAAATTAATGAAAAAACCCTGTTTAAGGCTTGGCTTCACCTATTATACAGAAATTCTTCGCTTTTTTGTCATAATTTTAATTTCAGAAAAATTACTGAAAATGTTTGATTATAGAAAATACACATTTTAAAAGTTGTTTAATATTTTTGTATCTAATTTTTAGTGCGTTATTTGCTAGTAGCAAAAAGTTGAGAACGTATTAATTAAGTATAAACATGTTCTCAACTTTTTACAACTAGTGAATAACACACATTGAAAAGTAAGCACAAAAATATTAAACAACTCGCAAAGGTAATTATTAAGTTTAGGGGCTTTTCTGGAGAAAAAAAAAAAAAAAAAAAAAAAAAAAAAAAAAAAAAAAAAAAAAAAAAAAAAAAAA
>NQII01003641.1:141410-236347 GCA_002778355.1 Clitarchus hookeri | reverse complement strand
CCCCCCAGTCAGCGGTCTCTGTGTCTTGTGTCTTCGGGAACAGCCACTAGTAGTCCGTCACTGGCTAACTTATTGCCAGTCAGAATACACCAGCCATCCGCACCGCCATAAGCAACTATCATGTTACATTTGGTATAAGGATACAAAATGGGAAAGCAAAGTAGATCCCGAGTAAGGCTTTCAAAAGTGCTCAGTTAACTATAAACAGTCTAAACTTGTGATGAAACAAAGAATTTCTGAACAGAAGAGTGATTTCTTGAGTTGAAATCTGGCACTGGCCATTTTGTAGTGTGTTGGTTAATATCACCTCCTTTCAAAAAGGAAAAAAAAAATGTTTGCTTTGCATGTTGTATAACTGCCAGGCGAACAACCACACCATTTAAAACTTAGTTTTTTTTATTTTTTCAGAGATAGATAGTGAGAGAGGGGGGTGGGAGGTAGGTTCACAATAGAGTTTTTTTTTTATCAAGGCAGCCTCTTTTTCGCTTATTTATAAGTGCTACTCTATCACAATGAAAAAAAATAATTTGAACGCAGGGTTTCAAAATTTTGAACTATAATAACATGTCACCCACTATTGTTCATTATCGAAAAGGGACGGATGGTATCACCTATCAGACTTTCACAAATTTCAGATCTCAACTCAAGAAAACAGAATTCTGGAATTTATCAATTAATTTCAAATAGTTTAAAATATTTTGAAATAAAATAATTTTATGTGCCTACTTACTTTCAGGGACACAAATCTTGCTCGAATACTTTTTAAGGTAATGTCGTATTATCATTTATATCTTATTTTGCATAAATATCAAACAACTCGCGACGTTTTTACTTGGAATTGAAAGTGATTCCGTGTATGTTAGCCTTTTAAAGTGCAAGGCTGATGTAATGGTCAATTGTGTAACACCATAAATAATAAAGTTTTATAGTTGACTAAAAATATACGCTAGTACAACAGTGAGAGGAGCATGGAAGTTTTTAAAGGTTACAAGGAAAATAGGTTACTTTTCGCTTCATTTAAGAAAATGGTTCTTCTTACGGAACAAATAATTAATTTGACTAAACTTGGTCATTTTGAAGTAACAGTAAGTTGTCAAGAAAATGCAGGACGTAATATATATCGGGGTTTCTCCATTATTTCTTGAACTGAGTTAATCATTTTTTGAAATGAATGTTTTTTTTGTTTCTGTTAAGGTACACACGACCAATAAAANGTTTTTTTTGTTTCTGTTAAGGTACACACGACCAATAAAAAAAATAGTATCGATCCGTTTATTGTACTAAGGTATTTACCCAGTACTATTTAAGAAATGGTATTTCACGTCCCAATAAATTTTATTTTGCCTCAGTTTATATTTTAAAGGACGGTTGCAGTCCTGATAACATATTCTCAGCTGTGTGATAAGCACAATTTTGTCCAAGGGCGCTTTTCAAGTAATACCTGTAATTACAGTAGGCCATAAACCAAACAACATTTTTCTCCTGATTGGCTGAGCTCTGAAAAACTACAAGGAAGGAAGGTTGAGGAGAATAGTCAAAACAAGAACAGGTTAAGTCAAATATTAATGGCATTTTGAGGTTATGTTTACATATCATGCGGCTTTATTGTCTGATGCCATCTGTGCTAGGAAGTCATACAATTAGAATGATTGTTTGTATTCTACTCTTACTCGCTAAAATAATATGATTGTAAGTTATTTTGTTGTCAGTTATTTCTCTTTAGTNGTTTACATATCATGCGGCTTTATTGTCTGATGCCATCTGTGCTAGGAAGTCATACAATTAGAATGATTGTTTGTATTATACTCTTACTCGCTAAAATAATATGATTGTAAGTTATTTTGTTGTCAGTTATTTCTCTTTAGTAAAAACAAATGTAAAATGAACTTGTTTCACTTTTGCTTCTCAACAGCGAGGCAGGCGCGTTCTTAGATAACTGTTTCTTAGGCGACGTAATCTTCCTTTAACTCTGCCTTGCTTATCTTCTTTGTCGTGTGTTCCCTACGCCATTGTCTCTTTTCCGAGCCTCTTGCAAAGAGCGTTCAAGTATTTTGCAGAACCTCTCCGCACTCCATAGTTTTAACATTACTNCTCTGCCTTGCTTATCTTCTTTGTCGTGTGTTCCCTACGCCATTGTCTCTTTTCCGAGCCTCTTGCAAAGAGCGTTCCAAGTATTTTGCAGAACCTCTCCGCACTCCATAGTTTTAACATAACGTAACAACAGCTGAGTTGAGACCAACAAGAACACCATTTTTCTTTTCAGCTTAATATTTCCTTGTATAACGACACAACTACTCTGATGAAGGTTGATTTTACTGAGTGGAAACGATACTTTCAGGCGTCCATGAATTACTTGTAACTGCCTCTATATACACAATAAATGCATCACGTGCAAGCAACGGTGTACATCTTTAAATTACTTAGACATTCATTTACTTTTCTATCTGTTAAGTTATAGTAATTATGTTTCAATAAGTAGTAGTTTCAGATTTTACGTGCTGTACTACAGTTAATTAGGCAGAGCTGACGAGGTTTTTTTTTCTAACCTACTCTAAAACTAAGTGTTATATGTTAGTCCGCGGTAGGAACGGGATTATTGCGTCTCAGGGCTAACCCCTTACGCTTACAGGGGAAGGAAAAACATGCAAGGAGACGTGCATCGCGGCAAAGAGGGGTTGGGTTTCCCATAGCGGAGTTTGGCCATGAAAAACCTCCCTAATGTACTTATAGTTAAACTACATCTAGAAGAGAAAGGAGAAAACCGGCACAGACACCGTAAAAACCCTTTCGACAGGAAAGAATTAAAATTGTTACATGCATTATGAGAAAATGCTACAGGAGAAAGATAGGTGGGTACCATGCTCTTTATTATTGGGAGAGGAGAAACTAGTAAAGAGGTGGCTGGGCATCTTTTCAATTTGCGCTGGATTAACCAGAGTGATGTGAGACATCACTCTGGTGAGGGGAGTGCGCGATTGTGCTACTCCCCCCGCAGAGCTGACGAAATGCTTTGTGTTAGCTAGCGTTCAACACCAAATCCGATCTTCTTGGCGCGGGTAGTTAGTTCGACTTTAGGAGACGTTTTGGTCTACTGTTTATTTGGCATAACTACAAATTGGAGCAATGGAACCTGAATGTGTTGAATGTAAATATATGGCTACAAATAACAAATAGTCTTTCGAAAACATAAAGAAACATTGCCCGTAAGGATATTAGCAACTTCCCGATCTGTTCTTTACGTCTTACAGAGTTATTCTGTGCACCATCCAGTCAAGATGCGAGATGTCGTCCTACAGTAAATTGTTATCTTAAAGTGGACCCAGTACAGTTACTCGATGGCTAAAAGAAAAGGAGGGAAAATAATTCAATACCCTCCAATATTAAGTTGTAAATGGCATAGTAAGTAAAGTTTTTTGCCTACAAAGTAAAAAAAAAATTGTGCATATACAAAAAATTATTTTAAACGCCAGTTTCCAAAAAAAAATAATTTGTAGCACTACAAAATGTTTTCTTGTATTGCAAAAAGTATTTTTGTAACACCACAAATTGAGGTGTGTATTTCAACCTTAGCTGGACTCACAACAATCCGTCGTCCGTCAATCCTACTGTACGTTGGAATTTCGGTGTGACAACTTAATACCGTGATCTTTCTTTAGTTGGAGGTATATTTTGGCTGGAAATATATTTTCAAGAGAGAAACATCATGGGGAATTAATTTTTTTTACGCGATAAGAATTTATACTGCATTATGGTTTACATTTTAAATTCCTCAATTTACCAACAAATATAAATAAACACGCATACCCACCACTTTGCATTTTATTTCAAAGTGCGTATTCACGTCAACGGAATGTCGCCAGAAGGCGGTGGCCCATTCATCCGTCCGTCGAAAGTTAAAGTTTGGGAAATATTTGACGGATGGGCGGATAGAAAAAAAGTTGCCCTGCGGTTGGTTGGAGATCACGTGACCGCCGGACGGACGGTTGAGAGTCCACCTTTATGTTATCGAGAAGTTGAGGGGGAAGGGGGGATCAATTTTTATAATTCTCTAGAAAATATCTGTAACGGAAAAAAAAAAAATATAAACAGAAAAAAAATTTCCAATTGTATAAAAAAACTCGCCGGCACCGAGATTTAAACCCGCAACCCTATAGGGTTACAACGCACGTACTTCACAATACGACCACTTCATCTTACTCGACTCCGGGTTGTTTTATTATAATGAGTACTTATTGCTTACTGACTCCGGTAGGAGTATAACAATCACACCTCTTGGAAATTATTAAGGTTGGTAACTTAAGGAATTACTGCGTTTGAGAAGGACTTTGAATCTGCTGGTAGCAGGAACAGCTTCGTAGGCGTAGTTTTATAACTGTAGAATATATATTTTTTAAGTGAACTTTGGGTCGGGATGGCAATTACTGGCATTGCAAAGCAACAAATTATCGTTGCAGCATGTTCGGTCGGTTACAAAAATAACTGGACATACAACAGCGTGATTGTATGAGCTTTGAAAGTAAAGTAAAAGGCAATGAAATATTTTACACTACGGAAGAACGTCAAGAGAAAATATTTTATCCCAATTCAATGGCTATTATTCAATAGCACGTCATTCGCAAACACATTAGTTTTGTTTTTGAGTGAAAAAGCGTCACAGACCGTAATAGTTTGTAACTTTGACCTCGGTTACTTAAAGTGATACTGGGTAGTTACAAAATTGTTTCTAGTTGCATTACAAATACGGTTATTGTAACGTTACGAGAAAGTTTTACAAAAGGTATTAATGTTTTCTTACAAAGTTTTGTAAGTATACACAAATTTACTAAGAAAAATGTACAAACAATTTTTTACTATGTATGAATTTGTGTGGGTTTTAAATAATCAAAACTGAAATACAATCAGCTTTACTGAATTCCACTCCTGTAAAATATTCTCGGTTGACTGAGCAAAATTTGGTAGCCCTGCTTAAAACATTCTTTTACATCAATTTAGTATAAAATAAACATCGCCATGGACGCTCTTAGTAGGATTATAGTTCTTCTGCAGCCGCCGTCGGTAGCGGCGTCATTTTGTGTTTGCGCCGTTTTGACCGTTTCAGTGAGTTAACTGGGCACTTCGATTTTTGGATGTTTCGTCATATGAAGATTTTGCCGTCTTTATTTGTGTGTTTCGTTTGGCATCGTCAATGTCGGCCGTGGGCGCAAGCCATGGGCCGTTACAACTCCTACAAAATAATCAGCAGGATTAACTTGAGGCGCAGCTGCTATGGACGCCGCATGCTTGTCGCTTGAAGTGCGCCGCAAAGTGTTTGAAATCCACGTTGTTTTTTTTTTTTTTTTTTTTTTTTTTTTGGCGAAACCACAAGACGTGTCCCCATTATACCTATGTACGAAAATAAAAACCCACTTCAGACGAGGTGCGAATAATACTCTCAATACATTATACACATTATAAATGCTATTCTCGAGCCCTTCAGAATAGTAGCTAGGAGCGGCTTTTTCACACTGCTGTATCTCGTAATGTGCTGGTCGCCGCTTGAAATCCTACAGGTACACGCAGCACGACGGAAACACTGCACGCCAGTTCATCGCCTTGCGCGTAGGAGTGATGGAGCACTGGGTGAGCGCGTCAGTGTCGCCCTTATCGCTCGCTTGCTACTGAGCCTCAAACCCACAAAAAAAAAATCCAAGTAAGCGGCGTTCTCGAAACGTAATACGAAACCCACAGTCCCAAAAAAGAGTAAACGACCCGGGATGTCATTCACCGTGCATCAGCTGTGATCTACCGGAACTTCCAGGAAATTAGTTAAGAGAAACCGCAGGTGCGTGCGTGGTGTTATCGCAGTCCTGCATCTGGCCGATTGTCACGCCGCGCCACGGATATCAGGTGGTTGTGTGCGTAAGTTCGAGGTGCGAGGTGTTTCCAACTCGTCCGTCCTTCCCCCCCCCCCNAGCCTTTTTCCTTCTTCACCCTCCACTTCCCTTTCGAAGCGATGGTTACTTCCGGCGACAGGGACAGTCCCTCGCAGCACGCTGTGCACTGCGATCTCCAACAACGGGAACACAAGAAGATTCTAAAGGTTGTTCGCGATGAAGCGAGCACTTTGGAAATCAACCTATGAAAAATACCACCGCCCCGCCCCTACCATCATATACAGTAGTTTAACGAGCGCACTGAGTGCCATGCACCCAGCACAGTTGGTGACTACGGAGGGAAAGTAGTTCCATGTCTTCATTTTTAATTATAAGTGTTAAAGTAAACATTTTTGAAAACCGAAACGATTTATCTTTATTTGTTTTTTAATGCATTTAAGTGCAAGAGTCAGCAGATTTGTGAAATAGTCACTTTTATAATAATTTCACAGTTTCTCTTGGCCGACGCATGAATAAAGTGATCAGGCCCAAAACAATGTTTATTTTACACATGGCGGAAGAACACACAATGTTCATACGTGTAGATCTTGAACGGGGCTTTCAAAAGTGCTCAGTTTGCCGTGAACTGCCTTTAGGAGGATTCATCACGCCCCGAAGAACAGCGTACCATAGGCTCACAATGTGTACGATGGCGCACATTTAGGCTAGCATATTTAATGTACGAATAGTTTAAGTTTATTCTACTCAGGTTAGGAACAAAAAAAGATTTCTTATGGGAGAGTTTAGCACAGGGAAAATTTCCGCCGCTAGGTGCGCAAAAATATATCTTTCAATTAAAATTTTAAGCTACGTAAATAATAAAAGAGAAAGACTTTATTTATTTACGAGGTTATTTTATATTTGACTTACGATTATTGCAATTATCCTGTTCTTTAATGTAGAAAATAGAGACAATCTGGTACAAATGCGACACTAGGCTTACATAATGGCGAAAAATTTTGGTTGCCAAACTTTTAACATTGACCTTACCAACTTGTAGTAGAAGTAACCTTAGAATAGTCTATATATGCTGTTCACGGTTAATTCTAACTTTTCTGAAGCCCTGATAACGTTCTACTTCCATGAAATTTCTCCGCCTCTTGCAAACAGTGCTTAACTAATGCCAGAAAATTACACCAACGGGGCAACGCACCGGATTGGTGCGCACTCAGTGTTGTACTATTTTGCATAAGAACTATTTACTACTAGGCATTACCAACATACAAATTTCCTCCCTGTTTTTATTCATATTAATTATAAATGAAATGTTATAGTTTCAAGATAGAATATAAAAAAAGTGCAAGTTAACTAAAAAATAAGGTACTTTTATGATAATAAAAGTATAAAACGCTTACAATTCTGACATATTTAGGAAACAACCGAACCCATAATACACAGGATGATTTTCAAAGGTTTAATTTAAAAAATTGTGAAGAAACCACGAATATAGCAGCAAACTAGTCGGAAACATTTTGGTTAACGAGTCCAGTGAAAATAATCATGTAATATTCATGTCAAAATATTTATTCATAACGGAAATAACCATCTTTAGGGCACTAACAGCCTTGTTTTTAAAAGAGTTTCTGCTCTTTATTACATTAATTTGTCTGCTATAAGCTTCGTTGTAATCTTAAAAATATTTTTCACTTTTTCCTACCATTATCGTTACTGATAAAGCAACTATCCCTATTAAGTTAAGTTAAGAAAATATTAAGGTAAATTTTCCTCCAAGCGTCTATTTAAAGCGATGATGGACAGTGATGATCGCGTGGGATCAAACGCCAGCGACGGACTCCATAGGGTTTTCCACCAATCACCATTGTGTCTCGACAGCCCCTGCGTTCGTACACTGTTAGAAAAAAAATTTGACCCTTAATTTTATTGAAAAGTGTCGGTAAAGTTAAACCAGAGGTGTCCGTAAACTCTCCGTAAAATTACGGGCACATTTATTTTCAAAGAACTTTCCGTGAATTCACAGAACCTGTTAGTTAGTTTCCTAGTTAATTTTCCGTACTTACAGTTAAAAAACAAAAATAAGATAATGGTAAAATATTTAATTTCCGTTATGCGTGTGTTCACTTCGTATAAAAATACATTTAAGAAGTTAAAATATTTTATACCTGAGAGAGATTTGAACCCCGAGTCGAAAATCTGGGAGTTCACGACTAAACACACATGAAGTCTCGTGGTATAACTTAGGTATTTCAACTACAGTCACAAAAGCTACTTTTTTTTTTTAAGTTTTTCCTGAAATTAGCGTATCTTAATTGATGCTATATGTTACAGACAGCAGACGCTACTTTTTGATGGTTGAAATAATACGTATTAGTGGCGTGGATAACCGAATTTCCGCAGAAACTATAATTTTCTCGTTACAGTGGCGAAGAAAGCCTCGTGTTAATTCGGGACTGTTCGCTCCCGAAACCTGAAGCTATAGGAAATACGGAGATTTCCCTTATGTTGTATTTACGGATCTCAACTCCATTTTCCGCCATTACGGATTGCGTTTCCGTATATTTACTGTACTTTTCCGTAACAAATTCCGTAAATATAAGGAAATGTTTAACAGTGTATGTACTGCTGGAAGTCTTTTGCAGTTTGCTGCTGTAAATGGTTTTTTTTTTTTTGTAAGGAATGAGTGTATTCAGTACACAGTCTGCATACATATCTGTGCCATATTCGATATATTCGCATATTTCCTTTCCCTTGTACGAAGCCCCAAAAAATATTACTCTACGACAATAATTGTTTAAAGTAATTAAAAATAAGTATAAATACAGTATTTTATAATTTTTGCTTGCCTCCTCAAAAATGCGCTGGCCGTAGACTTTGTTATGGATATGATCCAGTTGCACNGTATTTTATAATTTTTGCTTGCCTCCTCAAAAATGCGCTGGCCGTAGACTTTGTTATGGATATGATCCAGTTGCACTAAAACTTAGGCGGTCAGAGAATGTTCGCGAATATTAAATCATGTTGTTTTAACAGTTTTGGGGGCAAAAGTCTGTTTACTTTCTTGACTCGGAAATGGTTATTGAGCTTTATGCATGCACTTTCAACTCTTTGTACTTTCTACAGATTTAATACCAGAAGGGGACGCGGTGGCTGAGCGGTTAGACTGCTCGCCTCCCACCAAGGTGAACCGGGGTTCAAACTCCGACCGGGCCACTCCTGGATCTTCGCAAGTAGGAATCGTGCCGGACGACGGTGCTGGTATGTGGGTTTTCTCGGGGATCTCCCGAGCCCTCGCATACCGGCGCTACTCCATTCTCACCTCATTTCACCCTCGTCAACTCTCAAGACCGCGTTGTTAAGAGCCGCCCAAATCTCTTAACTTCCAACTCAACTTAGATACCAGAAATCTTCGAACTCTAGTGAAATTGTAGTTTCGACAGAAAACAGTTACAACGCTCTGATTGTAATGACCATCTATAAATCGAGGGCGAAAGGGAAGGGAAAGAAATCTAATACCGTTCTCTGTGTTTCGGAAGAATATTTCCATAGTTTATTAAAGCCTCAATGTTTAAACTAAAGTGACATATTCAAGTGAATCCCTAAATAGGTTTCCTTTTTAGTTTTGTACCAATCGAGTTTAATAAATGGTGTAGAAATTAGGTAATGATATTTCTGATAATTTCATGGCAGACATACCCGATCAGCGCTTGGACATTAGTCACTAGATTTGCAGAGCTAATTAATAGGTAANGATAATTTCATGGCAGACATACCCGATCAGCGCTTGGACATTAGTCACTAGATTTGCAGAGCTAATTAATAGGTAACCAAACATTTTTGAAAGCTGCAGTTGAAAAATAAAATACCTGGCTTCGACTGCATGTATTTTAACGTACAGTAAATACTCGCAGCCATGCTCCCAGTGAAGATGGCAACGACCTACGGAAAGTAGTTCCATGTCTTAACGCCTAATTTAAAATTTGTAGACATTTTATTTATTTTATTTATTTCCTGCTTGTTTTACGCACACATGATAAAGAACTATCGTATTAGAATGATGTACACGTTGTTCACAGTTTCACAGCTACAGTTTACTGACCAAGTGAGTGGTGAGTGGGCCGATGCTACGTTAATTTTACACTTGTAGTCATAGAAAATAAGCGGAAAATAAATCTTAATCAGGGCTTCCAAAAGATCTCAGTCAACCTCAAAAAGCCTACAGAATTGTTAATTTTAACTTTTACATGCGACTAAAGAATAAGGGGTCGAACTGGGAAAAGGAGCCGCGGTGGTGTAGTAGATAGTCTACTCGCCTCCCATCAGGGCTAACTGGGCTCAATTCTCGGCAGGGTCGCACCCGGATTTTTGCATGTGGGAATCGTGCCGGACGATGCCACTGGTCGGCGGGTTTTCTCAGGGAACTCCCCCGTTTCCCCTGCCCCTTCATTCCGGTGCTGCTCCATACTCACTTCGCTTCACCCTCATCGGCTCTTAAGACCTCGCTGTTAAGAGCCACCCAAATCTGAGCACGATTTACGTCAACCTATGAAGGAAAAAAAAATGCTTGCCCGTAATTG
Source organism: Clitarchus hookeri (assembly GCA_002778355.1). Taxonomy (NCBI): domain Eukaryota; kingdom Metazoa; phylum Arthropoda; class Insecta; order Phasmatodea; family Phasmatidae; genus Clitarchus; species Clitarchus hookeri. The sequence continues at coordinate 225,903 of NQII01003641.1, read as the reverse complement.
AATGTAAACATAGACTGGTTATTTTACAATATTGTTGGTAGCGAATATGAGTAGGCATTCTAAACATATACGTATGTATTATTAAAAGAGTGATGATTAATATTGATTAGGGACTCGAATCGTTTTCTTTCTGTTTGATACAGAGTACAGTAAGAATTTAGGTGATATATATTAATATTTTTCTGTTTGTAACAATGTCCCAATGTCATTGATAGAGAGATGCAACCATACTAGTCAGTATTTCCATGAAAAGTTTTATTTATACACTCATTGTAATAAAAACAATTTGGGTGCAAAAAACATTATATCTATATGTATATATATATATATATATATATATATATNGATAATTTCATGGCAGACATACCCGATCAGCGCTTGGACATTAGTCACTAGATTTGCAGAGCTAATTAATAGGTAATCAAACATTTTTGAAAGCTGCAGTTGAAAAATAAAATACCTGGCTTCGACTGCATGTATTTTAACGTACAGTAAATACTCGCAGCCATGCTCCCAGTGAAGATGGCAACGACCTACGGAAAGTACTTCCATGTCTTAACGCCTGATAAAAAATTTGTAGACACTTTATTTATATAATTTATTTCCTGCTTGTTTTACGCTCACATGAGAAAGAACTATCGTATTAGAATGATGTACACGTTGTTCACAGTTTCACAGCTACAGTTTACTGACCAAGTGAGTGGTGAGTGGGCCGATGCTATATTAATTTTACACTTGTAGGCATACAAAATAAGCGGAAAATAAATCTTAATCAGGGCTTCCAAAAGATCTCAGTCAACCTCAAAAAGCCTACAGAATTGTTAATTTTAACTTTTACATGCGACTAAAGAATAAGGGGTCGAACTGGGAAAAGGAGCCGCGGTGGTGTAGTAGATAGTCTACTCGCCTCCCATCAGGGCTAACTGGGCTCAATTCTCGGCAGGGTCGCACCCGGATTTTTGCATGTGGGAATCGTGCCGGACGATGCCGCTGGTCGGCGGGTTTTCTCAGGGAACTCCCCCGTTTCCTCTGCCCCTTCATTCCAGTGCTGCTCCATACTCACTTCGCTTCACCCTCATCGGCTCTCAAGACCTCGCTGTTAAGAGCCACCCAAATCTGAGCACGATTGACGTCAACCTATGAAGGAAAAAAAAAATGCTTGCCTGTAATTGAATGTAAACATAGACTGTTTATTCACAATATTGTTGGTAGCGAATATGAGTAGGCGTTCTAAATATATACGTATGTCTTATTAAAAGAGTGCTGATTAATATTGATTAGGGACTCGAATCGTTTTCTTTCTGTTTGATACAGAGTACAGTAAGAATTTACGTAATATATATTAATATTTTTCTGTTTGTAACAACGTCCCAATGTCATTGATAGAGAGATGCAACCACACTAGTCAGTAATTCCATGAAAAGTTTCATTTACACACTCATTGTAATAACAATTTGGGTGCAAAAAACATTATATCTATATGAAATTTTATTATAAGTGTGACTGTACAAACAAAAGAAAAAGTGGTTACAATATCATCCTATGAGAATAATCTTCCGCCCATCTGCGGCACAGAAGAAAAGCACCGTTAGTACCTCGTCGGAAGACCTCTTGCATAGTTACACATGTCGATATGTTCATGGATTGAATAAAAAACCGTATGTTATCCCGTGGCAGATTCCCCCTCGGTTGTTGCTCAATTGTGCTTCAAACCACGAAAATTTCGACAAAGAGGAAGCTGGCATGGCATCTGGTTCCACAAATGTTCGATGAACGACATACCAGGAAAACGTGGATACCATGGAAATGTTAGAACATGAGGTAGGGAAACTAGAGCTATGTGCGGGCGAGTGTTATGTTCCTGGAAACTGGCTACTGAGAACTTAGCCACGAAAGGAAGCACATGGGGCAGCATTGACGTTTTCAGCAAACCTCTGGGCATTCAATGACCTTTGAGTCGCTACCAGGGGCAAACGACGATCATAATAGTAGTAGGAGATGTGTACCGTTGTAAAGTGAGGCAGGGACTGCAGCGTTAAAATGCAATCCTCCAGACTCCGGCAGTTACCCGTTCCCATATAAGAGCATGATCTTTTACTGAAGACAATGTGTCCAAAATCTGTACCATTCCATGTTAATACCTGCTGAGACAACGTCGTAGAACATGTGAAGCTCGGCGGGACTGCATATTTGCTTGTGCTAGTCATCTGGATATGCTTCTGGTATAGATATGGTGCCCTTGAAAGCCTGCCTAATATTGCTGGATTATGAACACGGGAGATGCTGACTCTGTTGTTATCTGTGTGATAATCAGACATTCCTCCCTGATGATCGTCTGTCGTGTTCGTCGAGAATCTGCCCGACATGTATGGGTATCTTCACATGTTCATTTCTCTCAACCACAATCTGACTGACGGTCAATTCGGTGCACAGTCCACTCTGTCTCTCGCATCCCTATTATCTGGCAGCTGTCAAACTCCGCCAGTTTTTCGCACAGCTTTCTCGTACGTCTTCTTGGTATGCCTATCTCCCATAGGCTAATTCACGCCTGAAAAGTATCGTATGTGTCCGAGAACTGCTCATAAACGCGACATAAATAACAGCGGCAGCGTCCTCATGTGAAGTATGTGTAAGCGTCATCCCACTAAACTTAAATCCTTTGCATACCAGCCATCGATTTGTTAACGGTCAATGGAGCACTTTTGAAAGCCCTGCTGAAGACGTACATTTACTTCTAATTTGTGTCCTTCTGCCATATGTAAAATTAGCATTTACATGGGCCTGATCACTTAAGTCGTGTATCATCCAACTTAAACAGTGAAATTGTTAGGAATGTAAATATTTTTACAAACATGCCAATTCGTACACTAATATGTATACACGTAGAAAAACTTACTTCAGAGGATATAAATGTATGCGACGACAAGCCTTACGACTGTTTTTTAATAATTTGCTACCAATTTAACTGGGAGCCTGCGTGGAAGATCGTGTACTGTAGCATGCACATAACTATGGCCAGTGCTTTTTTCCGAAGGTTGGTTTCAAAAATTATTACTTTGCCATGAACAACCTTTTCCAACTTTAACGCTTACCTAACAATTTTATTGGCTGCGCGAGTTTATATGGCAATGAGTGTAATTGATTTGGATGGAAAGAAACTAAGCAGGGTTCAGATAACCACTTTACCTCATATCTGGTCTATAGTAATTGCAATGGTCACTGCCTCCATGGGGTAATAGCCTCCGCAGAAGTTAGTGGCCAGAGTTTAGTTCCTTGTTAACGACGACGTCGAGCAGTGAAGAAAGTGTATCGGGCGGACAGGCACCTGTTGCAGGGAAGCGGCCGCCCCACCTGTCGGGCAGGAAGGAAGCGACAGGTGTAGGGACCCACACTCCTGCCTCCGCATCAGTCGGATGGCCTTAACTACTTTCCGTTACGCCTAACTGCAGCCACAGAGCCGGCCAGCATCGCCGCTAACGGCGCCGCGCGGCCGTTGGAAGCCGCATCCGGCCGTTAGGCTGCCCTCGCTTTGTCTATAAGTCCGTGCCCCTTAATACCTGAAGACATCGTGGGATACGTTATTCATTTGTTAGATTAATAACATTAATGTATCAGTAATAACACTGCACTTGTAACTAACTTTTTTTAAATTAAAACATACAATTAAGCTTTAAAGGCCTACCTTAACTTCAAATAGTTAATTCCTGTGGCCTCCACGCCAAAATGGCTTTGTATGTTGATGCCAATATATTGAGGAGGTGATTTCTGAATTAAGTCCAGTTTCTAAACTCTAAGACCCAGGAAATTTTTATCGTATCCATTAATTAGTGAAGAATCTCTAGAATTATGAGTGTGTTATAGCCCAACTTCAGGTTCCGGAAAAGATAACGCCACAACTTTTCCAACAGAAAATCTCAAGGGAAAGTTTGTGAATCTAAATAATTCCATGTGTATATGCGGTTCACGGTAAACTGAGCACTTTTGAAAACCACGCCAAAGATCTACTTGTATGCACATTGTGTATTCTTCCACCACAGGTAGATTTAACATTGCCGTTGGCCCGATCACTTCATTGATGTGTCAGTCAAGCGAAACGAAAATTATTTGAAAAGTTAATATTTTACAAATTATCTAAATTTATTTATAGTCATTAAAATTAGAAAGCATTAGAAACCATTTCAGTATTCCCGGATGTTTGCCTAACGCTTTTATTTCAACGTTAAGACATGAAACTATTTTCCCGCCATATCTTTACCAACTTTACTAGGCGCATGTCAATCATTGCGCCCATTTTTTCAAAGGCTAATTTCTAAAGCACTCAATTAATAGTTAATAGCGTTTAAATATGAGCTGTCACCCTCAGTAGCGTCGTTATGTAACGCAGATATTTAATTCCTTAAAGTGTATATCACTGGAACATCCAAGTGGTTCCCCAACCGAAAAGCAACTATCATGTCTAAATCAGATTTCAGGGTATTTATCACTGGAAAACAGTTTAACACTGCCAAAAATTGCAACCTCCTGAACAGTAAAACTTCTCAAAAGGGCTAGACTTCTCGAACAAAAACAAAAGCCTAGCAGCAGGAATTGAAACTTCATGCTCCAGAGAATAAAAGGACCAGTAAAGTTATCTTTACGTCCACTAAAAGACGATGGGCGTAATTGATATTTAAAACTATATAACCACAGCGCGCTTTGTTACTGAGGCGAAACAGAGTAAGCAAATTAATATGCGCGATATACTGGAAACAACCTAAATACTGGTATTTAATTTTTAAAAAGAGGAAAAGGCTACATCTGCTAACGCTCATGACTTTTAATAAATGCATTTAAAATTAAAATTACGTCAGTGTAATAAATTCAGCACTCAGTTCCGTTTTCCACTGTCATTAAAAACATGAAATAAAGGCCTTATCTGGAAAAATAAATTCTAAACACGAAAGAAAGAAGAAAAAAAATGGGGGAAAAAAAGCTTTATGTTAGGCTCTGTTTTGCTACTTAGAAATTCAGTACGGTTACGGCAGCTTAAAATTCCGTTAGTTATTAATGACGTAAAATCAATCCCTCCCGCATTATGCGCTGTGAAAAATTAAACAACGCTTTTCTTTGTGTCAGTTGCAAACCATAATTTGAAATACCAAATACTTTCAAATAAAAAGTAAAAAAAGAAGACACCAAAAATAACATTCGTATTTTTTCTATACATTTCACCCCAATGTTATGAATTTGCATCTGCTTTAAGATTTATATTACTCTCTCAATCTCGCTCCATATGACTTTGAGACTTTTCTTTCGAAACGGAATGACAGGTCACAACCACCCAGGTCCTGCTACTATTGGATAAAAATTTGTCTCGGATCACTGGAAGAATCGTCGTTTACGTTATTTGGTTATTCTTTTGTTCAGCTGAAAGTATTCCTAATACAATTAACATTCCACATAACTTTAGTGGCACAAATATAAAAGCTGAACTTTCATAAAAATTAATATATATATATATATTTATATAATATTTAAGTGTTTTTTTTCACATTAATGTATTGTATATTTAGGGTTAAAAATGCTTCATAATGCTTTCTCGTCGCAAGTGCAACAAATTAATTAAATCGCTTCCCGGGTTGAATCATTTTGTGAGATCTGATACGCCACATGAGGGTGAACTAAGCACACAGACACCCGCCTCCCCCCCCCACCGTAACAACTGCATCCTCAGGGGGACGATAAAGGTCAACAATAGATTGTTAGCAGGAAAACCAATAGAACCCGCCACCCCACAAGGCCGAGCGGGTGACCAAGGGGAAGGGGATGTTTATCTAGCGGCGGTCAAATGTTACCGGAGTTTATTACATCCATCACTGGAATATCTTCAACCCTGAAACTATGTCACGTAACTTGCGCTTCAAACATTTACGGATTTTTACGCAAACGCTATTGGAACGTTGCTGCGCGAATTTCAGTCAATATTCCCTTCTACTGAATGGTCACTATGATAATTTTTTTTTTTTTACTTTACGCACTTACCACGTCAATCCGAGTTATGATTCCAGGTGAGGTATTGGACGCTACTTGGCAAGCCTAAGAGTTATGGGGTTTAAAAAGAGAATCAATGTTAAAGAAATTCCTTCTCAGTGCATCAGTTTTAAAGACAAGTGTTGTTCAAACCAAAAAATATTCAACGCGATTTTCTCAGAAAATACTGCCACGTTAAGAAATAAAAAAAGAAATTAAAAATATTGATTTTAATATTAAATTATAAAAAAATATATATTAAACAAAAATTTGCCAGCTTTAGTGACGTGCCAGTATTCCTTAATAAATGTCACGAAGAATACTTTTTGTTTGAAAAGGATTGAGAAGGAATTTCTTTAACGTTGATTCTTTGTAGAGTTGGTAGACAGCGGCCTTAAACACGGATTTTTACACGTGGCAGACGCAGAGGCGCGCGTTGCTGTTTGGGGTTTCCTCCGGGTACTTCTTTCCCATCTTAGAAATGCATTCCGTTATTGCTTTATCTGCGTATCATTTTACCTCCGTCATTGCTGATGGCCTGACATGACAGCCACTTAGAAAGTGCCTCACACCGACTCTCTCTTCAATCTTATGTATGTGTCGCTAACGACATATAAATAATTGGTTTTTAGCAACATTAAACGTCTTCTATGTCAGAAATATTCAAGGACGACTGTGTGCTCAGCGACTTAGGCGTTTATTTTTTATACAACTCGTGCACTTGGCAAAAGTTGGTGATCTGAGACCGTGGTATTCAGTAATTATATATTGTTATATTTCGTGCCTTTCTTTTAAATATTTAAGTATTAAAATTTCTGATGAACATTAACTCTTATCTGAATCAGTAGCTACGTGTTAAACTGCCTTACTTTATCATTTGTATAATCTTCGAAAGCAGCCTTAAATTTCTTGTTTTAAGATAAATGTAAGGGATCCATTCATAAATGTACAAATAAACTTGCCACCACTTTTGCAGGCGCAACATCCAAGTATTTGTAAAATGGATTTATCCAAAACACAACATAATTACCAGTGTGGCCAGCTAACTTTGCAGGCATCCCTTCTAAGGGCAACGTAACGATGCATTCCTTATAGCCAAGGTGTTAAGTTTTTAATTCCTGACTGGCCATTAATCTTGGATGACATGCCAAGCTGTTAGGAGATGGAGACGTTCAAAATAAGTACATTTCTGTTGGTTTATACATATATGCAGTTGAGTATTGTTTCTTTATTGACTCCTGTTTGGTACTAAGTAATCTTACGTTAAGCGGGAGATGGAAAATCAGGATATATCTCATGTCCATCTACGTATAAGCGAGACGTTATGCTGTCATTCCTAACACACCTTTGAAAATGTAAATCCTAGAGGGAGGGGGGATAATATTTTGGTAATGTATGTTGTCTCACAAAAAAATCATAAACTAATTATAATAGTGAACTATTTTTAGAGACTTCTTTAATATTAATTTTACAATGGTGAATAAAGCTTCATGTAAACTCGGCATTTGTCGCTCCAGAAACCCAAAGGAAGCTAAAGGGAAATACGGAGACGTTCCGTACAGAGCACAGTTCCGTTTGACGTCATCACTGTCTACGTATATTAACTGTGAATTTACGTAAATTGTTCAGTTAGTATACGGACATTTTTAACAGTGAACCAGTGGGAATCGATGTGAACACCGTGGAACCACCTGCACCGTGCTATGTAATTAGTTACCCGTGTCCAGGATGAAAAAGGAGTTGAAGTTTCATTTGAAAGCACTGACGAAATACTTCTCCAGAAGGACAGCTTTGCTTAGGCTAGAAGACGTTCGGTCGGTGAAATAACACAAATTTTGAAAGACAACACCGGCATCTTGAACACTGTGACGGTTTTCTGGATTCTTGTAACTGGAGAATAAAATGTTNAGTTACCCGTGTCCAGGATGAAAAAGGAGTTGAAGTTTCATTTGAAAGCACTGACGAAATACTTCTCCAGAAGGACAACTTTGCTTAGGCTAGAAGACGTTCGGTCGGTGAAATAACACAAATTTTGAAAGACAACACCGGCATCTTGAACACTGTGACGGTTTTCTGGATTCTTGTAACTGGAGAATAAAATGTTAACAGAATCTGTACGTTTATTTAAAACTAATAAAAGCACAAGTCTTTTCTTCGGACTTATGTGATTGGACATTTAAACAAGATGGTATGCAGTATGATGAAGCCTCAACAATACAGTTATTGGTCGATACTTCGTGTCTTTGTTGTAAGACTTGTTTTTGTGTACAAGTGTCGTAAGATCAGTTTTCACGTATTTATTTTAAAGAGTTTGACGCATTTGCTCCACAAAGTATTTGTAACTAAAGGACTTGCTTGTTCTTTGTTTGACGGCATGTGACTAATTCCTACTATGCACAAAAGAAAAACAATGCCTTTATCTTCAGCATTTCTACAATTTAGATAACAAGTTGAAGATACAAATGCTTCTCGAGGTGACGTCATTTGCAGTTGTTTACCTATACCAACAGTATAGTTATTTATGCCACTCTTTATCTGCATGTCACTTTACAACAGAATTTATTTCACACCATTAAACAAAATATTCTAAAATATATACTTTGAAATGGACTGGAGAAAAAAATTNGTATAGTTATTTATGCCACTCTTTATCTGCATGTCACTTTACAACAGAATTTATTTCACACCATTAAACAAAATATTGTAAAATATATACTTTGAAATGGACTGGAGAAAAAAATTTATTATTTATGAATAGGGCTATATTTACAGTTACATTCAACCTCAAAATACCTGAAGAATATTCGCACGAATTGTTACGCACGACGTACATTACAGACACTGGGCACAGTGATATCCACACGACTGTATTTGCGCATTCAATTGGGGCTACATCGAGCGGGCCAGCTTACGGCGCTAGGGGTTCCGGGTTCGAGTCCTGGGTAAACGCATCGGGGCGAATTTGTGTGCGTCGGTTTGAGTCGGCGGGCCATGAGAAACGCCACCTGATGTCTGCCGGAGTAGGAAAATTCCTAAATGAATTCCTGGAATAGAGGAGTGTTACCAGCATCCTGGACGCGCATTCGGGAGGACCCGGGTTCGATTCCCGGTCCGGTCATCTTGGTTTCGATTTTTAAATTGTTTTCCTTAAAATCACCCCAGGCGAAGGCCGGGTTGTCGTTTGTTACAGGCCATAGCCGATTCCCTTTCCTACTTCTGATAGTGCGGGCTGCTATAGTACCGTCTCCAGTGACCCAGCTGAAAATATTCTCGTGTTATTAGTTTTTGACATCAATACGAAATTGTTTTGGCTTCAATACGTAATTTACAGGACAGTTAAACAGGTGTACATTGGATAAGAACAGTTTTTGTACGTGTTCTAATTTCGTTCTAACATTAGGGGCAAAAATATTTCATTATTAAGTTTACCATTTAAATGCATTAATTAAAAATAATTGGAATACACGAGTATTTCCAAAGAGTTCCGTGAAATTCTCGGAAATTTTGTTTTTGAGAAAACAAAGTTTCCGTAATTTTACCAATATTTTAGGATAGTTTTTTTTTACAGGGCCTTTCCACATCTACAGGGAAATTTTCTCGTAACACGGCGTAGAGTGAAGGTTTATTCTACTCAGGTTGGTAAGCTCAGTTTTTAGTCTAGCAACCAAAATTTTCGCCACCAGGGTGCACTGGTGTCGCATGTGTAGAGATTTTTTTCCCCCGTTTTGCACGTTAATATAATCGTGTAAATTCTTCCGATTTGTATTGTGCCAGAAGCTACGTAAAGAATAAACTTTGTTCTTCTCACCGAGTGAAAATATAACGAAATATGTTCACACCACGGCGAACCTGGCTCGATTCCCGCCAGGATCGAACCATGATTCCCGCAAGTGGGGGACGTGGCGGTTGTTGCCATTGACCGGTGTATTTTCTCATTGTACTCCCGTCCTCTCCATCACTGCAATCCGTCGCTGTTCCATTCTTACCTCACTCCGCCCCAGTCGGCGCTGAAAACGACGACTGTCAAAAACACGGCCCAAATCTCTCTCATTAAATCACCTACTTTAATTCCATGCATTTCGTCTGTCTGGGAAAATAGTGGGGAACTTAACATGCTTAATTTACATTCGAAATTGGGACAGGCTTTCATGGCTCCATGATGCCCGGAATTGATCCCGAAATCCTGCAAATTATTGTAAATAGGCGACGGCATCCGTCGGGGATAAAGTAACTACAGTTTATTGATCCGTACAGCAAGTAACGAATAAAAGCAAATAGCATTACTCATCATGGACAAATTCAATTACACCCATTATTGTTATTACTACTTCTACAGTGTATAAACGGAATGTATTAAGACGCCATTCTATATGGGACGCAAGCTGAGTTACGGTGTAGCTGGACTCGCAATAGTCCGTCGCACTAGTCAGTCGTCCGTCTGTCCGTCATTCATCCGTGTCTATCGTTTTCGTCCGCCAGTTGACAGCGATTCGCAATCCGTAGTCCGTAAATCCTTCTGTACGGCAAAATTTCAGTGTGACAGCTTAACATCGCGATCTTTCTTTCGTTGGAGGTATATTTTGGTTGGAAAAAAATTTTTCAAGAAAAACATTTTCAAAAAAAAAAATTTTACGCAATAAAAATATATACCAAAAAAATTTTACAGCTTAAATTTTGAATTTACCACCAAATATAAATGAATACAGATCCACCGCCTTGCATTTTATTTCAAAGTGCGTATTCCCGTCTAAGGAATGTCGTCAGAAGGCGGTGACCGATCCGTCCGTCCATCGAAAGTTAATGTTATGGATGGACGGATAGAAAAAAAAGTCGCCTTGCGATTGGTTGAAGATCACGTGACCGCCGGACGGACGAGCGACTGACGGATGCGACGGACTACTGTCGAGTCCAGCGTGTGTTTGTTATGCACGTTTTTAAAACAAACTGTATTTTGCGAGTGTACAAAAATCTGTTTACTCTGAAAACGTAAAAAACACTTCAGACCAGGACGGAGAGAAACTTACAACATATCACGCTTATTGCAAACACTACTTCGTAGCTCTCCAACATGGCCAAGAACGATAACTACAGTCTGGTATAGCTTAAAATATTCTGGACTAATACCTGCGAAACTTGTGTAAGGACATGCATTTAACTTTGATACATACTTCTCACCAATAAAATTGTAGTATTACCGCTTAAAATACCGTACAGGCTGTTCGCCGTAAAGTGAGCACTTTTGAGACCTTAGTTACTTTTTCCGTTCTTCCATTTTTTTATACATTAACCACCTTTTTAAAAATAAACATTGCCATGTATTAAATAAACACAGTGTGTATGTTCCACCGCACTCGGAAGTTAACGTCTAAGACTAGAATAAAAAATATTTATTCACTATTATTCCAAATGAGAGGTCTATCAATAGTGCTCACTTTACCGTGAATAGCATATATTTAATTTTGTACGACGGGAAGCCTACAACGTCAGTTCCGAACCTTGCCACTAGTGGTGACGGAGCACTTGATGCGCGTGCCAGTGTCGCCCTTATAGCTCCCTTGATTTGTGCCTAAATACCGAAAAATAAGCAAATGCATTCGCTTGGAATTGGGTAATGCAATGAAAGATAAAGAGCTCCACAAGATACGCAATGAATTTGGCACGAAGATTGGGGAGAGATTGGAGCAATACGACCAATGGCGAAAGGAAAATTCCGAGGATTCATGAAGGGGTATTCGGGTAAAGGCTTCGAAACTTGGAAGTCGGAATACTTCTGACTGGGGAGGAGGACCGGTTTTACCGAGAGAACCGGTAGAATACCGTGCAAAGGCACCAAGCACAGAGAATGGCCCGAAGAGAGAAGAGGAGAAGTGCCATGCACTGTCTTACTTACCAGAGTACAGTTGCAGTTCGGGAGGATGGAGGATGTGCCGGCCTTCGGGCCGTGAAACCTGCTCGCGGCCAGTGGTGCACTTTTGAAAGCCCTGCCTCGGATTCATTTTCCTTCGTGTTTTGTATCCTTCCGCTGTATGAAAGACTGACATTGTCATGNTGTATCCTTCCGCTGTATGAAAGACTAACATTGTCATGGATTGTCTCGCTTTGTTCACGCGTCATCCAAGTGGACGCCGAGGAATTTTTAGCAAAGTAAATTTGTTAATGATAAGCAAATGTGTGCTCCAGTGTACGTAAAATACTTAGACTTCGGGAAACATAAATTTACATATCACACGCTCAGAACAACGCCATGTCTTAGAACTTTGTTTTATTACTTCGCTGACCAGCGTGCCAGTGTGTACTTTAGTATACGTGTAGAAACGGGCAGTCATTTTTTTTTAAATGGTTGATTTCAAAAGTGCTCACTTCTCCGTAAACGGCCTTTAGTAAACGGGCGCCTTAATAAGAATCCTTAATAAGAATCAGTGTTATAGTCTATTAGCGGTATCTACGAACTTTTTGACACAAATATTTGAAAAATCACCCCATGAAGGACGTGTCTTGTTTCTGAAATATGTTATGCATCATAAAAGTTTAATATTTTGGTTTACATAAAAGTGTCTTATTTTTGTTAATTTTGTCTACATTTCATTTATAAATTATAATATTTAATTTAGAATGAATCTGAATGAAAACGGCATGAGAACAGATGTGTTAATAATACCTAGTAAGAAATAGTTCTCAAGCAAAATATTATCACAGTGAGTGCGCACGAATGCGGTGCGTTGTCCCTTTGGTGTAATTTTATAGACTTCGTNCATTTCATTTATAAATTATAATATTTAATTTAGAATGAATCTGAATGAAAACGGCATGAGAACAGATGTGTTAATAACACCTAGTAAGAAATAGTTCTCAAGCAAAATATTATCACAGTGAGTGCGCACGAATGCGGTGCGTTGTCCCTTTGGTGTAATTTTATAGACTTCGTTAAGCTTTGTTAGCACGAGGCGGAGGGATATCCTGGAAGTAGAACTTTAGCAGGGCTTTAGAAAAGCTGGAAGTAACCATAAATGGACTGTAGCATCACAGTTGCACTCAAATTAAGCAGGTGGAAGTTTCACTGCAAACTAACATTTTACAGTTCACATGACATGAGTACACTCCATTCTCGGTTACTTCCAACTTTTCTGAAGCCCTAGGATATTCCTCCGCGCCATACAAGCAAAGCTTCGAAAATTACACTAGACGACCAACGCACCGCATTCGTGCGCACTCAGTGTGATAATATTTTTCATAAGAACTATTTCTTACTAGGCATTACCTACACACGTATTTTCTCTCTGTGTTTATTCGTATTTGTTATAAATTAAGTATTATTTATAAATAAAATATTAGTAAATGTAAAATTTAAACAAACTTTTATATTATTAAGACAAGCATAAAACGCTTAAGATACACGACACATTTAGGAAACACTCAAACGCGACATACGTGGGGTGTTTTTTTTTTCAACAGTTTGTATTAAAAAGTGTGAAGAAACCGTGAATGCACTATATACGTAGTTCCATACATAGGTGTAGAGGACGGAAACGGATCGCATCCCAACGCCTCGGAGAGAGGCCGTGTTTCCGTTCGTCACTGCTCTTATCTTCTTCGGCATCTTCCTGCTGTGAATCATTCATCCGCCTACCACGATTTGTTTCTCACTCATCACGAAGTACGGTCCGCGTGCTTCCTTTCTGTCGAGATCAAATCTAGTCGCTCGCGTACAAAAAAAAAAAATACAACGCGATGATCTGGACGGTTCTCGAAGAATACGTTCAGACCCATTTGCATTAACGCATCTTATCTGAACTGAAACGTTACATAAACTTCGTTTCCTTCTCAACATGTGCATGTAGTTACGGGGTAAAAAGTCTCACGTTTCCAAAGACCTGAGGTTTATGTGAAAACTTATTGACCTCACAAAATTACTAATGTTTGTGTTATTAAACGTTTATAAACTCGCTGTGCGTAGTACCGTTTGGTTATGGTTTTAACTATGACCACTGCTCTCTAAAACTGAATCAGCGATTTCAATCAGTCAAATTATTTTACCGGATCTTCAGTTAAGCATCTTTATCTACTGGCGAATAGGTGGAATGCACCGAGGTTTTACTGCCAGTAATCAGTAGAAATCGCAGTTTAATCAGTAAATACCAGCAACTAAACTTATACGAAGAATCGTGTTGTTGGTTCAAGTGGAGCAGTTTCAATCGATCTGCAGTCAAATTCGCTGATTTGAGGCAGTTTTAACTGTTTCGATTTTAAGAGTGTGGAATATAAAGAATAATATAGAAGGAACGAATACATTATAAAATCTTGTAATCGCGCTTCACCCCTCGCATGGTTTTCTTTATATTCAACAATAAAACTAAAAATTACAATTAAAATCGATACATTACGCACCCTCCCCGGGGACTACCGTCCCAGGAACTTGCAGCTCAGAGGGTAACGCCTTAAGAGGGTGTTTTATAAGCTGTTCACGGTAAACTGAGCACTTTAGGAAGCGCTGCTTAGGAACGCTTTGTCAGCTCATTGTGTATCCTTCCGTGCCTATGTAAAATTAACAATGTCATGGATCTGGTCACAATGAAAGTCGTCTGTCAAGTGAACTGCGAAATTACTAGAAAATTATTTTACAAATTCGCTAATTCGTAAACTTATAAACAGAAAAAAAAATCATTTCAGTATGACAAATGTTTACCTAAGAGTTTTAATTTAACCTTAGGACATGGCAATTATTTCCATCCGTCGTTACCAACTTTACTGGGCGCATGCCAGTCATTGTGCCCGTTAAGATGTAGCCGGTACGGGCAGTGACATTTTCCAAAGGTTGGTTACGAAAGTGCTCCATTAACCGTGAACAGCCTATACATACATAAACACTAAACGCAATGTTAAAAATATACACGTTACTGGAAGCTAATACGGAAAAACTAAGCAACGGCAATCCTAGATAATACTTTTGACTAACTTTAATGGAAAAAATTTTTCCAGAGTGATGCAGTGCTGTCGTGTTGCTCAATACGCCGTAGATTTACATTTTTAGTGCAGAGTATGACATCGCGTAAAAGGAACGTATCATTCCGTCGAAATATTTGCCAACAAAGTGGGCAGAAAGTGTTATTTCGGATTACTATTTCTGAATTGTTCTGTGTTGGCTTCCAGAAACCTGTAAAAACGTCAATTATCGCGTTTAGCGTTAATCTATTTACCACGACTTCTTAAGAGGGTCCACGTAAGTGGTGCCATTTCTCGCTCCCCGAGGCCGAGAGGCGTGGGAGCGATATGCCGGAACACTTACAGTATGCTTATCAAGTGCGCCACTAAGCGCAAGCCTCTGAACTGGCGTGCTGTGTTCTCGTCGTAATGCCCACGGGACTTGTGGTGACCCAGTCATTTTATTGGTGTAAAGCATATGGCAAGGGGTCCTTCAGTACCTTGGTGTCTTGGTAAACTGAGTTCTAGGATCTCAGGACACGCTCGGTGCGATCTGGTAAATCAGATCGGCGCTACGCTCGGTGCGGCCTGACGAACAGGTCGGAGCTACGGATTTGGTCAATTTCGGTGAGCGCTGGTCGTGTCTGCGTTGAGAGGGCGTGATCCCTCTTCCCCGCCTACTGGGAGGCCGGGGTGCGGAATGGCCGTAATGGCTAAGAGCGCCCCGTTGACAAACAAAAGCACGGCTTCGGTTGTGTCTCATATGTATGTATGTATGTAGTACCTTGGTGTGTATCTGACGCATACATTTTAAAATATAGCTGTTTGAAGGAGAAAAAAAATCCTTTTTTTTTTAGCTATGTTGGAGTGCTATGAAATGGCGTTGCCAATGTGCGCGAAGTCTTGAAAGCACTCAACAGACCTTTAGTCAAGTGTGTTTTCTTTTCGTAGATCGGAACATTGGGTGCACGTGTAATAGTTTCGAGAAAAAAACGAGTATTTAAAAAGCATTAAAACGCAGTATAAGCGCAAGGTAGGCGGGAGCCGCCTTAAAAACGATGACCACGAACTCTTCAGAAGTCGCAGATACCTACTGATATGGCAGAAAGAGTCACAGTGATTTTAACACCACCAAGACTTCAAGCACGCCATAATCTGTTTGCACGTTCCTGAAGTACGGGTTCTAGACACAACACACGTAATTTGCACGTTTGGATCAACGCTTGTTGTAAAATACAGCCGAATGAAGATGTTGCCACTTTCCGGATACGATGGTGCACTAGGAAATCTCGGGAGGACGTTTATGAAAAATGTTTGCTTGATTGCCCATGTTAACGAGAATAATTAGAGTTTTTAAGGTAGAAACGACAAAAAAAACCGAGAAACACAGCGTAGTGGAAAGCCGCCCGACTTTGAGAGCCGAGTAACGTAAGTAGACAGCACGATGATCTCGTAAGGTTGATTTTATATACCCTTGGGAAAGGATAATAATATAAAAAGCGGACTATCGACCATGTGACTTTGAATTTGAGTTTTGTATCGGTGATGTGTCAGTCAATGTTGGGGACTCGCGCAGAAGACGAACATAGATCTATCTCTTTTTAGCGGGGGGCCACGGTGGCTGAGCGGTTAGACTGCTCGCCTCCCACCAAGGCGAGCCGGATCCAATCCCCGGCTGGGTCACTCCCGGATTTTCGCAAGTGGGAATCGTGCC
This sequence comes from Clitarchus hookeri, assembly GCA_002778355.1. Lineage (NCBI taxonomy): Eukaryota > Metazoa > Arthropoda > Insecta > Phasmatodea > Phasmatidae > Clitarchus > Clitarchus hookeri. The sequence goes on along the minus strand of NQII01003641.1, from coordinate 209,261 downwards.
GTACGATGCCGCTGGTCGGTGAGTTTTCTCGGGGATATCCCGTTTACCCCACCCTTTCATTTCGGTGCTGCTCCATTCTCTCCTCATTTCACCTCTTCTACTCTCAAGACCTCGTTGTTAAGAGCCTCCCAAATCTCTCAACTCAACTCTTTTTAGTGTAAGGAGTATACAGTGTGCGACAAGCCGCTTGCACGCGACACAGTGTGCGAGCGGCCTCGCTGCGAGGACGGCCCGGTCTCGCAGTATCTGGGGAAGACCGCGGGCGGGCTGAAGGTGGTATGGGTTCAGGACTATCTCCAGCTATCACTACTCGAACGGATGGTTTCGCCGCTCGTCTTCTGGGCTTCGTCGGCAATAACAACCGCCCAACTCCACCCGCCTTCCGTCTCGCGTCGTCGAGCAGCGGGCGCGAAAATTATTGCAGACTTCCCGCATAGCACTGTTCGATTGCTGACGTCTTCATTCTAGTTTTTCAACATCCCGCGGCCGTTTCTGAATTCACTGGTGCGAATTTCTTAAGAGGCTGCAACATACCTTATACAGAAATTGTTCTTTTTACTGTCATCACAGAAGAGTCAGGATCGTTACTGAAAATGTTTCATTATAGAAGCATTACATTTCATAGTTCTGTGCAAATCTTTGTATTTGACTTTTAATAGGTGTTCCTTGGTTGTAATTAAAAGTTGAGAATTAATTAATATATAACATTTTGTATTATGTTGGTTGTTGGATAAATATGGATTAATAGTTCATATATTATGTCCGTAATGATGGGTAAGCATATATTGTCGCATTTTAAAATTAGTCATCCTAAATTTGAATCAAGAAGTAAGAAATAAAAAATTAATATGGCGGGTGAAACGGACTCTTAAGGCTCCCGCCTACATGGAGTTCCTTTCGGCGTTTGAGGCCGAGAAGCGCTGAAGCGATAAGGGCTACACTATTACTCGCATCAAGTGCGACATCGCCGTTACGCGCAGGGCCCTGAATTGTCGTACAGTGTTCTCGTCGTTCTGCGTGTACTCTCAGCGGTGATCCTATCGTTTATTGGTGGAAAGTCTGTGGTAAGGTTCCACGCAGGGCCTTTGAGCACTTCTTTATTTAACTGACACGTATACTATGTCGAAATTCAGCGCATTGAAAAAGCAGTTTTTTAGCTACGTGCATATGTCAGAGTGCTCCGAAATGGTGTTTCTAATGTGCGTGATGTCTTGAAAGCACTCGACAGGCCTCCACTGAAGTGTGTGTTCTTTTCGTAGATGAGCACATTGGACACGCGTTTAATATTTTTGCAAGGAAACACGTATTTCAAACACAATGCAACGCAATTCAAGTGCCAGGTAGGCGGGAGCCTTTACGCAGTTCTGTATCTGCCGCTAGATGGCACTGCGACCTGCAGAGTTCCAGAATATGTAAAGAAGAGTAAATTTCCTCACTTTCAGGAACTACATGAATATGCAATGCAAGTCTTACACAATCCGTCGGTCGGTTTCGTTAGCTCGCCGCCTTTCTTCTTATAATCTTAAAAGTACATGGCAATTTTCAGTTTTGAAAATATAGGACATAATTTACGTCATCTCGTGTCTCGTTAGAATCGACGAGGGTCAGTTGACTGGATGGATGGATAGATAGATGGATGGATGGATGGATGTATGAATGGCTGTGTGTATGGTTTGGTGGGTGTGAGTGTGGACGGATAAGTGGGTGGGTGGATGGATGAATTGATGGATGGATGAATGGCTGTATGAGTGGGTGGGCGAGTGCGTGGATAAACAAATGGATGGGTGAGTGGATGGGTTGGTGAAAGGGTGAATGGATGGTACAGGTCAACTGCATGGTCATCAGAAACGGAACCAGTGGTTCCGGCATTCAGAATCGGCGAACGAATTGGCGACAGCCTCCAGTAATGAAACATTTCAGCATTTACTTGGAACGATTTTGTAAAACCAAGGTAAACCGAAATCAGGATGTCGGACTCGCGTCTTCTCTCGAATACGAGTTCACTGCGCCATCTCGCTCATATTTACAGGATAATTTTGACAATTTTAAACGCTTTTCAGAAACGTTAAATTGACAGGTAGGCCTATATATTATAAAAAATTTGGAATTCTTTCAATTGTAAAAATTATTATAATTTACTACAGATTATATTTAAAAAAAACTACACTATGAAATAAGAGATTTTTAAAATTTACTTTCGAAACTACTTAGGTGAAAAGTATAAATATTCCTGAATTTTGGTATAACTGTTAAAAGTGAATGGGACACAACTTCAGACAGACAGTACCAAGAATTTGCTATTGATAAGGATTATACTATTCAGAAATACAAAGTATATGAAGTATATAAGTTCATAAATAAATGTATACTTATTTATACATAAACATACACACAGACATTTTGAATGGTAAAACACGTATTTATACTCTTTTTAAAGCATTTTTGTGTTAAAATGTTTCTAATTAACTACAGAATTTTAAGAATAACCAGTAACAACAGAAATAAAAATACTTACTCCTTTCAAAAGCCAGATACTGAAAAAAAAAAANAATTTTAAGAATAACCAGTAACAACAGAAATAAAAATACTTACTCCTTTCAAAAGCCAGATACTGAAAAAAAAAAATTAATTAACAATTTTGTGGAAAATATATTTGATGACAGCCCAATTTAATCACCTAATATCATGTNAAAAAAAAAAAATTAATTAACAATTTTGTGGAAAATATATTTGATGACAGCCCAATTTAATCACCTAATATCATGTAGCACTTGTGTAAATATTTTGGAAAAGTCAAATTTGGCACTTAAAATCTACACTTAAATGCATTAAAAAGAGAAAAAAAAATTATGTCAGTGTTTACAAAATGTTGACCTAGTACGTGTTTAATTCAACTTTAATACACGGAAATACTTTCCCTCCGTCGACCAACTTTACATGGGCGGTGGCCAATTAGTGTGCCCGTTATAATACGAGCAGGTAGAGGCCCTTCTACTCCCTTTCTGTAAGAATTATGAGGCCTGACAAAGGGGGAAGGGCGGTTAAGAAGGGTACATTGCATTTAACCCAGTACTTTTAAAATAAACTTCTGAAAAAAAATTGATCCGTAGTTGCACGTATTTTAAATTAAGCACCGACTGAAATACTCAAGGTCAACTTGGTAGTGAATTATAAAATGTAGTTCCATGTTTCAACATCGTGTAAAGGGCTATGTCTAAAATTTGTGGACTTTTTTTTATTTTATTTGATGCATTTGAGAGTAATATCGGCACACTAGTAAAATATTTACGCTCCAAACAGTTTCACAATTATACTTTACTGACGCGATATACAGAGTGTCCCAGAACGCGCGCATAAGGACCACGCCACGTGAATCCTGAGCGAAATTGGAGACGAAAATGTTAGTGGAAAAAATGTCGCACGATGACATTTTTCGTGCACAATGTGGCAACACAGCACGGAGTTAGTCCCCCTCTTGGGCTCCACTGATATCGTACTACCACTGTTCTGGCCATCTTATTGTGTGCGCGGGTTCAAATCCCGGTTAGTCCGAACATTTTAGCAACGTGTAGTTTACGTAACATGCATACGAATACCAGGATGTGAAATCAACAAGTATTCGAAGCCCGTTTATTACGGTTAATGTCGTGCCAAGGGCTGCGTTGCGCCTTAATAGGCAGTTGAAGTTGAGTGTGTGGAAACATCGCATCGGAAGCGTGGTACACCTGTCGCGGTAGGAGGACAGCAGTAGGTGTGCTGGTAAGATCAGTTAAAACCGTTGTTACGTTGGTATCGTTTGACAGATTAGTTTTCGTAATGGTCAACACGTTATTTAAACTACACGTTGAACAAATGTTAGCACTGGGCGGGATTTTAACATGCACCCATAATATGAAACTCCGTGCTACGTCACCACATTGTCATCGTACGACATTTCGACACCAACAGTTTGGTCTCCATTTTCGCTCAGGATTCGCGTGGTGTGGTTCTTGATGCGCGCATCCTGGGACACCCGAGGGTCCGCGGCAATGTTAATATTACATATTGCGGAAGGATACCAAATGAGCAGGGAAATATATCCTAAGCAAAGCTTTCAAAAGTGCTCATTTTACCGCGAACAACTTGTACCTTCTGTATCAAGGTCATATGCAATGGAAAAACTTGACCTCAGCCTCATTTGACAGGTCGGTGAACGAACAGGAATACCGAGGGATGTGAAACAGCACGACCACCTGCGTCGAAAAAGGGCGCATCGAGAAAGAAAAATAAACTGCTCGTTGCTAACTCAGCTCGTCTGCTCATTGCCGTCGACATGACTGTTGCGCAAGTTTTGCATAAGTCAGTCAGGTGAAACTACGGAACTGTTATAAACACAAATACGTTGCTATTTCATCAATTCTCACTGCGATGTACAGAATATAAAACAAACAAATATATCAGTAGACGTTTAGACAAATTATTATTTTCGTAATTCGCTGCCAAAATGCCTGTAATTAAAATACTAATGAAACTCAATGACGGCATTGCAATTTAACTTCCTAAATAACATACTGCAGGTAATATAACCAGTGTTTCCGAAATGTGCAGGCAAACACGTACAGGCTGTTTACGGTCGAGTCAGAAATTTTGAAAGCCCTGCTTGGGATCTACATTTGTTGTCATTTTGTATATTGCTACCATACGTGAAATTAACATTTTCATGAACCTGGTCACTTTATTTATNCTACATTTGTTGTCATTTTGTATATTGCTACCATACGTGAAATTAACATTTTCATGAACCTGGTCACTTTATTTATATGTCACCCGAGAGAAATTGTGGAATAGTCAGGAATAAAAATGTGTTACTAACATGCAAGTTTGGATTATAGTACGCATAAAACAACAAACACGAACTTAAAGTAGTCATTGTGTTCAACTTGACCTTCGAAATAAAACAAGTCTTGGAATTGTTTCTATTGATTCGCTGCAGACTTAACTGCGAGTGTGTATGGCAGTGTGTGCTGCAAGACAGTATACCAAGCACTTCTGTGGAAACCGGTTGCCAAAGAATTTCTTGCAACTNGTGTGTGCTGCAAGACAGTATACCAAGCACTTCTGTGGAAACCGGTTGCCAAAGAATTTCTTGCAACTGCACAGCTGAAATATTGTATTTACAACACATTGTTTTAGAAAATAGTCAATATTATTTATGTACACTTGATTGTTGAAATTCAAAATTAGTTTTACACATTCCACACTAAGGTTTCATGAAATTTACTGTTGTTTANCTACATTTGTTGTCATTTTGTATATTGCTACCATACGTGAAATTAACATTTTCATGAACCTGGTCACTTTATTTATTTATATGTCACCCGAGAGAAATTGTGGAATAGTCAGGAATAAAAATGTGTTACTAACATGCAAGTTCGGATTATAGTACGCATAAAACAACAAACACGAACTTAAAGTAGTCATTATGTTCAACTTGACCTTCGAAATAAAACAAGTCTTGGAATTGTTTCTATTGATTCGCTGCAGACTTAACTGCGAGTGTGTATGGCAGAGTGTGCTACAAGACAGTATACCAAGCACTTCTGTGGAAACCGGTTGCCAAAGAATTTCTTGCAACTGCACAGCTGAAATATTGTATTTACAACACATTGTTTTAGAAAATAGTCAATATTATTTATGTAGGCCTACACTTGATTGTTGAAATTCAAAATTAGTTTTACACATTCCACACTAAGGTTTCATGAAATTTACTGTTGTTTATTTGTAGTATTACATAAATATCTTTGGCAAGTAGTTTTCAAAGAATTCCTTGTGAAAATACAATTTTTTTTTACAGTGTAGGGAGTGAATTTTTTCAGGCTGCCTCTTTTCTTCTATCCATAATCTAGTTTAAAGGTTGGTTTCAGAGGTGCTCACTTTACAGTGAACAACATTTACCAAGCTGTAGCGTCTCTTGGTGGGTTCAATATATATATATAAAACATAGCAATATCAACAAATTTAACAGATTACGACGAATTATGTAATACACAGAGATTACACCTAGGGTGAAAACTACCAGCAACAAATTGTGATTCTCGATTTCTACAAAAAGTACAGTAATAGACCACTCGGTGACAATGTGCCTCACACTGACACGAAGTCACTTTCAGTCTTTCATTCCTATAATAACATGGACATCTACATGTCACACCAAGCTGAACAAATGTTTCTTCCCAGCAAATCCGACAAATTTGGTTTCTAATAAAGTTTTCTTTTGGAGACAAATTTTCCTTCCTGGCTTCGTCGAGCGTAGGCCATAACAGCAGAAAATCGCACGTGACCAATAACCCTGTGCGGAAATGATTCACAATTGAATACTTGTGTATTATTTTCAGCCAATAAAATTTTGCAATGATTCTGGCGTCAGTTGGCAGTGTTGATAAATGTTTTAATTTTTTTGGGGGTCTTAACATGCATAAATTGGTGTATGACAACAGATACAGTGTGATATTTTGTTGAAAATAGACCGTGATATAAAATATTTTTGGCATCTCGCTTTCCTTTAAAATCTGTGTTTTTTTTTTTTTGCTATAGTAAAGATGTACACAACATTAAAAAATGTCGTATAGTACACTGTCATCTGTCCTGANAAACCTCCATTACATAACTCTGCTCAAGCCTACGCTTTCTTTCACACGACCTGTTACGTGCAGTTGTGAAGTGATATGTTCGGAACCGTGGCGGTCGATTCTCGTTCGCACGTCGCATGCTTTACGGTTACTGCTCCACTTCCAATTGTGAACGGAGCGGAGCTTCTTTCGCCGACACGACGCAGAACGCGCGGGGCGGACCGAAGTACCAGGGACTTGGAACGTTCTTGAACTCGGCGGGGCCAGTTTCCCCAGCAACGGATAATTACTCACCTGACTTGGCTATCGGCAGTCGCTCATGCCCGTGTTGCCGAGTTCCCGCTCTCCATACATTACTGCGCTATCAGCCGCGACATCCTGGGCGCTATTGCCGCGACAGTCCGCGAGCGAGCATCGCCGAAGCGCAAACGACGCCTTCGCTGCGTCGCGACGCCGGATATTTAAAAGGCTGCATGCCCGACCAAAAATAAATTATTTCAAAACAGAATTTTTTTTTTATCCATTATGTATTTTTAGAGACAAGTTTATATGTAGAATAGCGGTAAAACCGGAACAACGCCGAAATGTATGTTTAGGTGGCCGCCTGGGTGGGCCGGCGAACGACGTGCAGAGCTCCAGCAGAAAAAGTTTTATTAAACAACCGTCCAACGTGTCTGAGTGAAGTCTGCTTACGAATAGCACTTACGAAACGTTACGCGTCTGTACACGTTTTTCAGTTCCTCCGTTTCTCTCTAAAAGCATGTTTTTATGATAGTGAAAATGGCTTAAACGGGTGCCTCAGGGTCATTGTTAGGTATGAACGTTCCGGTACAAAACATTACACAAGAAATAGGGACGTGCATCAAACCTTTATTCTTATGATCACTTCATAAAATGGTAGGGTCTCCTCTGAAAGTCCCATAGAAGCGCGTTATCGACGGCAAGATTGCACGTCAGTTCGGTGCTTTGCGCGTAGAGGCGATGAGAGAGTTGATGCGCACNAGCGCGTTATCGACGGCAAGATTGCACGTCAGTTCGGTGCTTTGCGCGTAGAGGCGATGAGAGAGTTGATGCGCACGTCTCGGTCGCCCCTAGCGCTCCCACGCTTTTAAGCCTCAGACAGTGTTCCAAAAGGTAACTTTTAATTCAAATGTTAAGCTACGTGAATTATAANCTCCCACGCTTTTAAGCCTCAGACAGTGTTCCAAAAGGTAACTTTTAATTCAAATGTTAAGCTACGTGAATTATAAAAGAGATCTATTTTACTAAGTTACGAAGTTATTTTATATTTGGTATACGTAGAAAATAGAAAAAATCTGGTATCTTACCGACACTAGCGCTTACNAGTTACGAAGTTATTTTATATTTGGTATACGTAGAAAATAGAAAAAATCTGGTATCTTACCGACACTAGCGCTTACCTAGTGGCGAAAATTTTCCCTTTGCAAACTTTTACTATTGATCTTCCCAACCTGCAGTAGAAGTAACCTTAGCAAGAGTCTGCAAATGTAGATAATAGACTGAATATGAGGTATAGTCTATTCGTCGTATCTTCCCACTTTTTGAATCAAACCTTTGAATAATCACCCCATATATGACGTGTTTGGTTGTTTGCTAAATATGCCATGTATTACAAGCCTTTTATACTTACGTTAACATCAAAGTAGGCCTACCTTATTTGTAGTTGAATTGAATTTTTACTTATATGTTATCTACATATAATGATATTCAATTTATAATTATAATGAATAAAAACTGAGAGAAAATAGTTGTGTTAGTAATGTCCAGTAAGAAATATTTATTATCCAAAGNATAATTATAATGAATAAAAACTGAGAGAAAATAGTTGTGTTAGTAATGTCCAGTAAGAAATATTTATTATCCAAAGGATTATTACACTTGAGTGCGCACGAATGCGGTGCGTTGTCCCTTTGGTGTAATTTTCTATACTCGGTTAAGCCTTGTAAGCATGAGTCGGAGGAATGTCCTGGAAAGCATAATTTTAGCAGGGGCTTGACGTTAGCCGGGGTAAACGAGAATTGACTGTGAACAGATTTTCGNGTCCTGGAAAGCATAATTTTAGCAGGGGCTTGACGTTAGCCGGGGTAAACGAGAATTGACTGTGAACAGATTTTCGTCTTCAGCACTTGTCCCGAAAATTGACTCCCCCATAGACAAGTCACGTTGTGAGCAGTGATGAACGTGTTTGTTTGCATTTGAATTTTCAACAGACAAACCCTTTTATAAGAATATAACTACGTTGACTAAATTGAATATATTCTAGTTGCAACAAAACTAGGTTAGAAGAAGTGTACAAACATCTCAAGGCATTTGCTTAAGCTGGACTCACAACATTCCGTCGTATCCGTCAGTCGCCCGTCCNGAAGTGTACAAACATCTCAAGGCATTTGCTTAAGCTGGACTCACAACATTCCGTCGTATCCGTCAGTCGCCCGTCCGTCCGGCGGTCACGTGATCTCCAACCAACCGCAGGGCGACTTTTTTTTCTATCCGTCCATCCTTCAAATATTTCCCAAACTTTAACTTTCGATGGACGAACGGATGGGTTACCGCCTTCTGTCTACATTCCGTAGACGCGAATACGCACTTTGAAATAGAATGCAAGCCTGTGGATATGTGTTTATTTATCTTTGGTGGGTATATTCAGGAATTTAAAGTGTAATAAATAATTCAGTATAAATTCTTATCACGTAAAAAAAATTCTCTCTCCAAAACGTTTCTCTCTTGAAAATGCATTTCCAACCAAAACATACCTCCAACTAAAGAAATATCACGATGTTAAGTTGTCACACTGAAATTTTGCCGTACAGAAGGATTGACGGACGACGGATTGTTGTGAATCGCTTTCAACTGACTGACGAAAAAACTGACGGATGACTGACTGATGTACGGATGACTGACGGACGTGAAGGATGATTGTGATCCCAGCTTTACATTATCGGTGTTCTAACCTCAAATCCTTCCTTGTTTTGTTTTTGATAGTGCTAGTGGCAGAAAAGCAGTCCAGTTTTGGAACACGGAGAGTACCGACTGAGCGTCTCACTTGCGCACTCTACCCACTTGCGCACTCTATCTCTGCGCCTCAGATCAGTTATCTCGTCGTAAATAACGGCGGTGATTGCTAATGCTTCGTGATAGACTTTTGCGGCACTGATATATGTAGGTGACATTTATTATCGTCTGCCTCCAGTCCATCCTCAGAAACACGTCAATGCACTATCGTTGAGTATAATAAGTGACGAAACAGGTGATTTCCGACTCCCTGTTTCCAATGCTCAGTTACAGCAACTATTCTGTCCATAATAGCACTTAATACTAATAACACGGCAGAGGGGAACGAAGATGTTATATGGTATGTCTCATTTTTTTTTTTGCCATACACAAAACAGTTCCATTGATCCTTCCTGTTTGTCCGTGGCGCCACTGTGCGACCAGTCAAGTGGCTTGATGCTAGCTAACGGCTGTTCACGGTAAAGTAAGCACTTCTGAAATATACTATTGAACAAAATCATATCAATAGCTACATACATGGCTATAATACACACCGGCGTGCAGGCTACCAGTTAAGTTGGCAGCGAATTCATAAAAATAATTCGAAGACTTCACGTTGTTCTGTGAGTGGAATGTTAAAATTTATAGCTGCTAATTTTTGTGTTTATTGTTTTATTCTACTTAAAAGCATACATTTCCATGCTCTTAATACATTTACTTTCCTAAAAATNCCGATTTTTGTGTTTATTGTTTTATTCTACTTAAAAGCATACATTTCCATGCTCTTAATACATTTACTTTCCTAAAAATTAAACGGTTTCATTTGGATGGCGTATGAATAAAGTGATCAGGTCCATGGCAATGTTAATATTACATATGGCGGAAGGATATCAAATGAGAAGAAAAACATCCTAAGCAGGGCTTTCAAAAGTGCGCAAACCGTGTTCTAATTCGTTTTGAGGTTAGTTTTTTGTAATTTTGTAAGGTTTAATTCGGAACACAACGAGATTCAACTGTCTAACATGCCATGCTATTATTATTTTGTTGTATCATGATTCAAAATTAAAAACTCCATTAATTTCCAAAATAGAGAGCAATAATTTCTTTAAGTTGTAAGAGGGCGGTTTCATATTTAAAAAAATCAACAAAACAAAACAATTATGATGTGAAATTGCTACGAAACGAAAATTATCTCATAAGAAAATAACTACATATAACAAAAATATTTCAACAACTTTCTTTATGAAAGAATGATTGTAACTACAACATACATTTTTTTAAATTTATTTATCAGTTTTGAAGCTGACAAAACGATTAAACGCAAACTACAAAAATATATCATCGATTTTGTTGGCAAAATCGGATCACGTGGCAATTTTGTTAACAAAATTGCCAATTGGAAGCCGGCCTCAGTTAACCGTAAACAGCCCTTCTCTTTCTCATGTCAAACATACGCAACACTAGCGTGTGCCAAAGAGGAGCGGGGAGTGAAGGAAAAATAGCTAGTTCATATCACGTGGCTTGCTGCACGAAGGTGTCACGTACAAGGGCAAACGTAAGCGATTACAGAGCCAGCTCGTGTACAGCCAGAAAACTACAGCTACAGAAACGTGGAGAAAGTCTCTTAATAGCTTCGTTTCTTCTATGGTATTCTTCATATAGTCATTAGTAACAGCTGAAATTGCTTGAGCTTGCCTACCAGATCTCAACCTAGTCTATTCGCGGTTACTTCCAACTTTTCTGAAGCCCTGATGGAGACATTCGGGCGGCTCTTAACATCGAGGTCTTGAGAGCCGGCGAGGGTGAAACGAGGTGAGTATGGAGCAGCGCCTGAATGCGAGGGCGGGAGTAACGGGAAACCCCCGAGCGAACCCGCCGACCAGAGGCATCGTGCGGAGCGATTCTCCGCATGCGAAGATCCGGGAGCGACCCCGACGGGAATCGAACTCCTCTTCGCCTAGATGGGAGGCGAGTAGTCTAACCACTACACCACCGTGGCCCCCGTGGAGCCCTGGTATTGTTCTTCTTCCGGGCTACTCGCAACGTATCAATCCGCCACGTGGAAACGGGCCTGGAACAAAAACGCCAATGATAAACTAACTCACCGTATTTGTGCGCTTTACAGAAAATAAATACAAATATTTNGGCCTGGAACAAAAACGCCAATGATAAACTAACTCACCGTATTTGTGCGCTTTACAGAAAATAAATACAAATATTTCTATACGTAACAATGATAATGTTTTTTTGATCAATTTATTCCTGAAAACATAAATATTACAAAAAAAAAACCTTACGTAAACGTAAAAATTAATTTTATAATATTTTTTATAAAGAGCTTATTTTACAAGACATTTACAAAATACTTCTTTTCTCTCTACTTTTAACTCATATTGACATAAATATAATCATAGACAAAATTTAAACAAAAATTTTATTTGACCAAAAATGCCTATACTAACGGAAGTAAAAAAATCATGATATATCATTTATTTAGGAAACGTCGAAAACTGAAGGTGGATGATTTTTTTTAAAGTTTTTACTCAGAAAATGTGACGATACCGCGAATACACACTATGAATACATGAACTCTCCTCTTTCGCTTCACTAATACACGAACACCCAACGTATGCAATCTGGGTAAATGCTGTTCACGGTAAACAGAGCAGTCTTGAAAGCCCTGCTTCAAGATGTAGGCTACTTGTATGCACGTTGTGTATGTAGTCGTCCGCAATATGTGAAACTAGCATCGCCATGGGTCTGATCACTATTCATACGACGTGACGGTCAAATGAAACTGTGAAATTGTTACAAAAACAAGTATTTTACAAATTTTCTATTTCTTTCATTTATTTGCATTTGAAAAGTAGAAAGCAAAAGAAATCATTCCAGGATTGACAAATATTTATCTAACAATTTTAATTCAACGTCAAGACATTGAACTACTCTCCCTCCATTGTTACCAACTTTACCGGGCGCATACCAGTCTCTACGCCCGTTAAAATACATACAGGTAGGGGCAGTGCCATTTTTCAAAGGTTGATTTCAAAAGTGCATGCATTAGGAAAGGAGTCCACCACTCTTATTCAAATATGACTAATACGGTTTATTTTAAATGTCTATCGAAATCAACCCTTTTTGTACCAACCTACAGATAAAACATTCAAGAATATACTAGTACTGGAGGCAGGCTTGCTGAAAGAGTGCAATGTTGGTTAGAAATCTTTTCAAGTATCGATAATCAATTGACACTTGGCCAGTCACTCATGTTTTTTTTTATAGCAGCAGAGTTCGTGTAATATGTGCATATAGAAATAGTACTTTGACTCAGTATTGAAGTAGTTAACATCAGAATTTTTTTTCGGAATTTTCTGTGCAAATTCATTAGAAAAAAATGCTGAAAATTATCTTACAAATTATTCTTATAACGTCATTGTTTATCTGAAACGCACGTATCGCAAGATAAAAATACGTTCCAGTAGTTACTTCTTTTTTTTTCGGTCTGCAAAAAATGAGATTATAAAACGCCGAACCCCTAGGCTATAGAAGTTTTCTGTTCCTGTATTCCGTTTATTTTCTTTCTTAAAATAAAATACAATAATGCATTACATATTACTTAATGTGTATAGCTTCAAAGCGAAATATATTGCTTTAATTTTATACTGAATANTACAATAATGCATTACATATTACTTAATGTGTATAGCTTCAAAGCGAAATATATTGCTTTAATTTTATACTGAATACGTAGCATAAACAGTGTTTATTTATCCTAACTTTAAACACATCAAACCTGGAGGTTGTCTGCAAACGCCCTCTTAAAGATACAGGCAGGTTGGGTTCAGCGGTCACAGATGCTATCACACACTGTGACTATAAAATATTCATGAGCCTGGGGGGGGGNCAGCGGTCACAGATGCTATCACACACTGTGACTATAAAATATTCATGAGCCTGGGGGGGGGGGGGGGGCATTTTAAAACGCGTGACTTCAGGTGGATTTACAAAGGAAAAAAATTACCTCAAGATTCGTTATCACAGAGCACAGCATCTTACTGGACGTTATTTGTCTCTTGTTTTATTCAGTCTCGTGCGCGTATTGATATCTATTATGTATGTCACGTGGTCACAGTTATTATGTAACTGTTCGTGGCATAGAACTGTTTACCGGCATTAATGTGATCNATTATGTATGTCACGTGGTCACAGTTATTATGTAACTGTTCGTGGCATAGAACTGTTTACCGGCATTAATGTGATCGACTTGCTGTTCATTTGCTATAGCGTTATGTTTATTTTGCAGCTAAATTGCAAGTGAGCCTCGATGGATTTTATATTTTGCAGATAATTAATGAGTGACGGGAGCTGCCATTTTNACAGCTAAATTGCAAGTGAGCCTCGATGGATTTTATATTTTGCAGATAATTAATGAGTGACGGGAGCTGCCATTTTTGCATCATATTCGTAACACTATGGTGTCACTAACTATTAGTCTTGTTTTTTATACCCAGTTGAAATACCTATTCCTGTAATTACTATATCTGAGTATCATCATGATTTCCACGATCTGAAACATCCCCGTACATTTAAATGAATTTGTATGTTATTAAACCCAAATGTGTCATATTTTTAATAGTGATTTGTTTTTTATTTTTCCTTTTTAACATTGTGTATATAATAAATGATGTTTACTATTATTTATATTTTACAATGCATATAAATATTTATTATATATAATTTATAATATATTTTATATATAATAATATTAAATTATAATATAAAATATATAGTTCTAATATATTTATATTATACGTAACATTAATTAACCCTTGTTATTTCATTGTATATTCTTCCCCATTTTTGAAATATTTAATTTTTTTATTCGTTAAAACGTTAATCTGAACAAAGGTATAAAATTAAAAATCATTTTCATTAAGCACTTAATATAATTATATGTTAGATTTTACGTAAAAAANTGAACAAAGGTATAAAATTAAAAATCATTTTCATTAAGCACTTAATATAATTATATGTTAGATTTTACGTAAAAAATTTTTGGATGTTTTTAAATTTCTGTTTTCTATTTCAGTATCTTTCACCCTTCCCCCTGCCCCTTTCCAATTTCATCAGAATAATGTAATGTGACGATTTTTTAAATGTCATATTTTNATTTCACCCTTCCCCCTGCCCCTTTCCAATTTCATCAGAATAATGTAATGTGACGATTTTTTAAATGTCATATTTTATTTATTATAGTTATTTTATTCCTTTTAAATATTCGAAGTTTAAATGGACTGATGTTAATTAGGACTGCGGGTAAATAAAGGTATGTTACTAAAAATCCTAAACCAATATTTCTGTAGTTAAAATGTGTATATGAAACTCAGCATCGTGTTAATAAAACTTTCCTAAATATGCCCGACACAACGTAAATAAATCAATAATTTTTTAANATGAAACTCAGCATCGTGTTAATAAAACTTTCCTAAATATGCCCGACACAACGTAAATAAATCAATAATTTTTTAACTTCACCTGGGAAAAAAAATTTGTTAGTAGCCTATCGTGCAGTAAAGTTTGAATGTAATTATTGAATCTCTTANGGAAAAAAAATTTGTTAGTAGCCTATCGTGCAGTAAAGTTTGAATGTAATTATTGAATCTCTTATGGAAGAGAAATGACTTTGAAGCAATACAGTGGTGCGGCGGAACCGGGTGTGAGCTCTGTGCGAAGTGTTCGGAGAGGGTGAGGTGACGTGTCGGTTAGTACCTGGAAGCCTTAGGCTCCTCCCCTTTCTCGTTACAGTGGTCACGTGTCCANCGGGTGTGAGCTCTGTGCGAAGTGTTCGGAGAGGGTGAGGTGACGTGTCGGTTAGTACCTGGAAGCCTTAGGCTCCTCCCCTTTCTCGTTACAGTGGTCACGTGTCCGCGCGATATCAAGTTCAGTTCACTGCGACAGTTGTGCGAGCGAGAGACGAGCCAGGATTATGTTTCGGTTGACTACGTTAACGGTCCCTGGCTGTCTGTGTGTGTATGCGAGTGTGTGCCCAACGAACACACCGACAGTCACCGTTATAACGAGAAATTTTTTTTGTGTGTGCTGTTCAAATCGGCCAATCAGAAAGCGCTTTATTTACTACGCCGCAGTAGCGTCGTTGAAAGATATAAGGAAAAAAAAGAGGGGGGGGAGGAAAAGGGCATGTCTAACGTCTGTTATACTTTTATAACCCAACTTACAGTTTTCTTAAGGGCAGTGCCTACTGGCTGGAAGCTGCGAAATTTAAATAGAAAATCCCATGTTAAGGAAATTTCGCCCTAATGCGTTAATTTTAAAGATAGGCGTTCCAAACAAAATGTACTCTTCACGAATTTTTTAGAAGTTCTCTACAGTGGAGATGTTTCCAACATGTATAGCCTGTTTGCTAGGTATTTTTTTTAATTTATGTATTACAGAAAAAGTAAACACTGCCTATATATATTGAAAATATACGCTCGTAGGGATCTTCTCCTAAAAAAAAAATCGCTAAGAATAAATTTTGTTTGAAACGCCTATCTTTATAATCAACGTAATGGGGCGAAATTTCCTTAACATGCGATTTCCTATTTAAAGTTTGCAACTGCCAGCCGGTAGGCAATGCCATTAAGAAAACATTTGTTAAATTGGGAATTTTTTTTTTTCTAGATTTATTAGAGTAACGGAATATTTGAAGGACGTCATCCTGCAACAGTTATTATATACTTTATTCATGGCCGTCAGTTGTTACCAAAGTTCTTCAGCTGTAAATTTTAAGTTTAGCAATGTTAATTAATTATTTTTTCACANTATTTAAAGTTTGCAACTGCCAGCCGGTAGGCAATGCCATTAAGAAAACATTTGTTAAATTGGGAATTTTTTTTTTCTAGATTTATTAGAGTAACGGAATATTTGAAGGACGTCATCCTGCAACAGTTATTATATACTTTATTCGTGGCCGTCAGTTGTTACCAAAGTTCTTCAGCTGTAAATTTTAAGTTTAGCAATGTTAATTAATTATTTTTTCACANATGGCCGTCAGTTGTTACCAAAGTTCTTCAGCTGTAAATTTTAAGTTTAGCAATGTTAATTAATTATTTTTTCACAAAAATTACGGGAATAAAATGTCATACAGAGGTTTAATATTTTAATGGAATCGTGTGGGGTCAGTGACACCTTACCTTCCCCTAAACACAAATCTCAAATATTGGCCTTAGTTAATATCGTATAACCTGTGCTACATGTACAAGTCCCGAAATAATCTTGAGCGGTGTACGTGTTGCCTACGTACTAGGCATTACACTTTGCCTTTAATGCATTTAAGCGCGATTACCTCGAAAACGGCGGGGTTTACAGGATAACACCAAACAATATGTTTTTGTTAATTTTTAAATCCGGATTAACAATCTGTTTTTGTCGAACCAGTTATGCTTTCAAGTTACGAAATTTAATGTAAGATTAAGGTGGCAACACCAAATTATATCCTTTAAGTAATTCCATAACACCGACCGACAGACTTCGTAATAGTTTCATATCGTCATTCCGTTACACATAATCCAGAAACACTATATATAAANTAATTCCATAACACCGACCGACAGACTTCGTAATAGTTTCATATCGTCATTCCGTTACACATAATCCAGAAACACGATATATATATAAAGAGTGTTTAATACGATTGCTGCAAAATTTACCTTGAAGACTTTTGCAACTTAAAAATTTAAGCGATGAAGCCCATAATATTTCATGCTCAAATATTTTACAACAGCAAATTAATATAAAATATTTAACTATTACTGTATAATTATTTTTATATGTTATCTTTAATTGCAACGAAATTAATAGTTTCTCAATAATTTTCATTGTTACGTTTACAAGTTTCGATTCGATATAGAAAAAATTCGGTTCTTTAAGAATATCGCCTTAACTTTATTAAAAAAAAAATTTTTTTGTTGTATACCTACATAGCCACAACTTAAATTTTTGAGGAAAGTGATTACCACAAAAGCGTTGCACGGCTTACGGTACGAGTAATAAATAGTGTATTCGATGCGAAAGAACCATGCGAAGAAGGGGAGAAAAACAGGTTGATAGTTACTGTTGTGTTGTTATTCTTCAACGAGATACCAACTGAGGAGAGCGAAAATATTTTGCGGTTCGCCACCGAGCGGAAGGAGGAATTTCCATCAAGCACTCTCCTTAATTGTAATAAGCTCGCATTTCAGCCCCGAATTCAAAGGTTCGTACCACTCGCAGCAATATTTTTAGGTCACAATTAATGTGTGTTTATGATGTGTGTGTGTAATTTTTAGCGTTGAACCCTGAGCTGCGAGTATGTTCCCGCTGTTTCCAGTTGGTCTGCGTGGAATGACTGCGGGCTTCGGGACGAACCAACCGTCTGGAACTGCTCGGAAAAGACCGTTGGCGCGGACGGAAGGAGCGTCAACGTGTTGGCTCCTCCCGCGATAGTCCTGGTTCCCCCGTCGCCATTTTCGTGCTTGGCGGAAAAAAAAAAGAGGCCGGTAAACCGGAGTGAATTTCGTAACGGACCATCGCTCCCTCCCTCCCCCTCCGAAGATTTCAAATTAATTTTATAAGAACAGCCCCTGTGTCTACAGGGAGGTCCGGCGCTGAAAGGCTCCGCGCGGGGAGGTCCTGCCGCCGCGGCGGCCCAAGGCGGAAGGACTCTTCCCTGCGTGGGAAACGCGGAACAGTACGCAGGGTCAGCCCGCCCGTCTGCTATCAAAGTCCTGGGAAACGCACGTAGTCCTTTATTCTGCAGGGCCACTGGACACCACGCTGGGCAATGTGTAACATTTGGGTCAGCGTAGGTAGCCGGCCGCCCGAGGTCCGTTCAAAAAGTTCTTCAGGTAAAAATCTTCCGTCGGACCCCCGATCCGACAACCCCTTTCGCCGGCCGGTGGATACTCCAGGTCAGTCTGATATCCCCCCTCCCCCCTCCACTACTATACTCTTTACCAGGGGTCCGTCCGAGAGCGCACTACCCACTGGTCAATTGGAGCAAAAGGGGTTGAGCAAAGTGTATCGCGCGGGCAAAAAAAAAATATAAATTATTCGAGCCTGAGAATCAGACCACGGTGCCGGCGAGTGATGGTCACTTTGCTCGCCGCAGGTATAAAATTGTATCTAGGGCTGGGAATATTTTATCCCGTGCGAATCATGGGAACACTTTTCAGACGTGGACAACGGCCGAGGGACTCTCGTGACAGGGTGAAAGGGGGAGCAGGGACTTCTTCGGAAGCGATACACTCCCCGGTAACCGTGACTCGGCTCCGGAGAAGTCCCCTACCCCCCCCCTTTTTTTTTGCGATGCGGCGCTTGAGAAGTTCTGAAGACCGGATCACGGTTTTGATTAATTGAGCTCCTTTAAATGGACGCAAAGGTGGCGTTGAGATTTTGAACAACGTGTGGTTGTGCACACAAAGGTTGAAGGAGGGACCGGCTGATCATAGCAGACTCCGGACCAACACGGTTGTTCGGTGCTGGTAAACTGAGTAATATCGAGAACTCGGCACGAACCATCTCCACTCCGACTTACTCGCTTGAGGATTTTCAAAATTCTTGAAGAGTGTAAAATAATTTCCTAAGTTTTTAGCAGATTTCATCCTTTTCAGTTGTGATTCCAAACAGTTATCTGGAAAAAAATTAAGGCAGAGGAGAAAAATCCGTTTCCGAAATTGAATTAAACCAGCTGTAATAATTTTACATTTACGCCCTTTTTTAGTACACGTCTCAAACCGGTACAAAAGTAATACGTTCGACTACAGCACAAAATAGTTGTTAATGTAAATCGAATGACGTGAAAAATATATCTCGGAAAGTTTTTATGTAGTCTGTCCGTAATTCAATGTTTAATTTTAAGTTGAAATTTGAAGTAAAAAATAGCCAAAAGTTTGATCCTTACAACAGGTGAACCAAATTCAAAGAAATTGCTACCTGTCATTCCCGTACACTAAGTAAAAACTTCAGCTGAAATCAAACTTGGCGTTCAGATAACTTTTTCAAATTTGTACCAGTAAATATTTAAATTTAAAATCGTCATATTCACGCTAATAATACGATAAACTGTATTGGAGGCTGCGGCGAAAATTCCATAAATCCGATATGTCGGGGACTGATCAAACTTACAGCCAATAGTTAATTGTTGTAATCCAGTCACGGTCACTTCCAACTTTCCTGAAGCCCTGCTGAAGTTTTACTTATAGGCAACTCCTCCGCCTCGTGTAAACAAAACTTAACCGAGTCTAGAAAATTACACCAAAGGGACGACGCACAGTATTAGTGCGCACTCAGTCTAATAATATTTTGCATAAGAACTATTTCTTACTAGGCATTACCAACCCACCTATTTTCTCCCTGTGTTATTCCTATCAATTATAAATGAATTATTAAATTGTATAGATAAAACGTAAGTAAAAATTAAATTCAACCAAAAATTATATACCTTTATTTTAACTTTAGTATGTAACACTTGTGACATATGATATATTTAGAAAACAGCCAAACACGTTTTTATTTAATGATTGATTAAAAAAGTGTGAAGAAACCGCGAACAGACCATACAGAAAGTCGCATTATAAATCATGCTTGAAGTCCTTGCCTAAGCTGCATACTATTACGTCGTTTCGCGAAGCGAATTTACCGCAACGTATAATAAACTGTTAATAATTTTATCTCCGGAGCATTACAAGCTTGTCAAAGCAAAGGGAACATCTTAACCGTTATTTCGAAATCCAACTTCTTTATCTCAGATTACTCATTTCACTTCTATAACCGTATTAAACGTTCCATCGTCATTTAATAATATTTGTCCACGTAGGAAAATATGGATATAACTGAAACAGCGTAAATTTAAAAAAAATGCTAATTAGTTATTTTTGCCATTTAGGAGTTGTCCAAAATACTCCACTCCGGCCATAAACCTTAATTACGAATATTTGTAAAAAAAAATTGAATATAAGGACGGGATTTTACCACCGTGACTAACTGCAACTGGTCTCCCGCTGAAAATATTGTGGCTGTATTTCTGTCGGCAGCCTCGTAATAATCTGCTCAACAGGTGGATAACCCAGTGCTTGTAAGGCAAGACCACGCAGCCACAATGGCACTCCCCAGCAGGAACAACTGTCCTCCTGCGTTGCCCTTCGTCGGCACGAGTGTGTTGTCCTCAGCGGCTGCGCGGTCGGCATGTGGCCGCTGTTGGCTAGTCTCTGGTTCTAAACACTTCGGGGGCGCATGACGAAGTTTAGTTAATTCTTTACGCCTGACGGAGGCCGCGGTGGTGTAGTGGTTAGACAACTCGCTTCCAACCAAGGCGAACCGGGTACGATTCCCGGCGGGGGGAACTCCCGGATTTTCGCACGTGGGAATCGTGCCGGACGATGTGCGGGTTTTCACGGGGATCTCCCGTTTACCCCCGCTCTTTCATTCCGGTGCTGCTCCGTATTCACCTCGCTTCACCCCCGTCGGCTCTCATGACCTCGATGTTAAGATCCGCCCAAATCTCTTCGCTCGCTCTTTACGCCTGACGCCCGCCGCCTCTGAAGTTGCCGTCGTCACAAAAGCGAGCCCCAGAGNCGCACGTGGGAATCGTGCCGGACGATGTGCGGGTTTTCACGGGGATCTCCCGTTTACCCCCGCTCTTTCATTCCGGTGCTGCTCCGTATTCACCTCGCTTCACCCCCGTCGGCTCTCATGACCTCGATGTTAAGATCCGCCCAAATCTCTTCGCTCGCTCTTTACGCCTGACGCCCGCCGCCTCTGAAGTTGCCGTCGTCACAAAAGNTGTAGTGGTTAGACAACTCGCTTCCAACCAAGGCGAACCGGGTACGATTCCCGGCGGGGGGAACTCCCGGATTTTCTCACGTGGGAATCGTGCCGGACGATGTGCGGGTTTTCACGGGGATCTCCCGTTTACCCCCGCTCTTTCATTCCAGTGCTGCTCTGTATTCACCTCGCTTCACCCCCGTCGGCTCTCATGACCTCGATGTTAAGATCCGCCCAAATCTCTTCGCTCGCTCTTTACGCCTGACGCCCGCCGCCTCTGAAGTTGCCGTCGTCACGAAAGCGAGCCCCAGAGGCCGCCTCCCTCAACGGAGATCTGAGCTCGATTCCCGGCGGTGTCATCACGGGATTTTTTCACGTTTGGAAAACGTGGCGGACGTTGCCGGATGCCAACGGGGTTTCTCGGAGAACACCCCGTTTCCCTCGACCTTGCATTCCGTCGCAGTTACGTCGTATGGGGCCTCGTTCCGTATCATCAAGCGGAGGTTGAGCATTTATTTTGGAAGCCCTTATTTAGAAATTTACTTCCCTACAACTTTTGTATCCTTTCGCCACATGCATGATTAACTTTGGTAAAGGCTGATCACGGTAAAGTAAGCACTTTTGAAATCAACATTTGAAAAAAAAAAATTACTGCCCGAAACTACGTATATGCTACAGTGCACACTGGCGCGCAGGCTCCCAGTTAAGTTGGCAGCGAATTAATTAAAAAAATAGTTCTAAAACGTGACGTATTGCGAGTGTAATTTTTAAATTTATGGCCAGTGAAGTTAGTGTTTCTTCTTTCGATATATATTAGAGTGTGAATTTGCATACCAGTAATACATTAATATTCCTAACATTTCAACGATTTCACTTGGATGGCGCGTGAATAAAGCGATGAGGCCCGTGGCTATGTTAACTCGATACACGGCGGAAGGATACGAAACGAGAAGAAAAGTATACCCTAAGCAGGGCTTTCAAAAACTCTCAGTTAACGGTAANCGAGAAGAAAAGTATACCCTAAGCAGGGCTTTCAAAAACTCTCAATTAACGGTAAACAGCCTATGTCGGCCCTATCACTTTATTAATGCGCCGATCAAGTGAAACTGTTCGGAACATACATACGTGAATAAACATGCTAGTTCATTCTCTTACGTGCATAAAACAAACAAAAACTAAATGAAATAAATGCAATGTCTACAAATCTAAACAAAACGCCCTTAATACGACGTTAAGGCACGGAATGTTTTTTTCTGCNCACTTGGATGGCGCGTGAATAAAGCGATGAGGCCCGTGGCTATGTTAACTCGATACACGGCGGAAGGATACGAAACCAGAAGAAAAGTATACCCTAAGCAGGGCTTTCAAAAACTCTCAGTTAACGGTAAACAGCCTATGTCGGCCCTATCACTTTATTAATGCGCCGATCAAGTGAAACTGTTCGGAACATACATACGTGAATAAACATGCTAGTTCATTCTCTTACGTGCATAAAACAAACAAAAACTAAATTAAATAAATGCAATGTCTACAAATCTAAACAAAACGCCCTTAATACGACGTTAAGGCACGGAATGTTTTTTTCTGCNGAAATAAATGCAATGTCTACAAATCTAAACAAAACGCCCTTAATACGACGTTAAGGCACGGAATGTTTTTTTCTGCCAACTTTATCATAAGTATTTCAGTCAGGGCTAACATCAAAATATAAGTAGTTGGGAGCAGTATCTAGTGCGACAATGACGTTGGTTGTTTTTTTTTATAGTTACCTTTTATTTAGTTACCTTGCAGCGTTAGCGCTGTTTAAATTCTCGTCTCAATATCTAAAGCCTTGAGCGTAACATTTTAGGTTATGTTCAAATTCTTAGAGATCCTAATAAGGTTAGACATGTAGGTATTTTACAGCCTTTTCCTTATTGTTTTACATTAGGGACACAAGCTACTTCTAATGCCAAGACACCAATGGTCGAGTCACATATCCAGGAATGGATTTAATGTTATCTTCTGAACGCAATATTGTGGAGGGTAGTAGAGAAAGTTCCCGCCACCCCTTCACGACAGTGTAAATTGCTGCCATACTCTTATGGGTGGTTTAATTACCCGCCCCCTCTCTACTAGCACTTTTTCCTATCATAATAAAGAGCATGATTCCTATCCTCTGTCTCCTGTAGCATTTTCTGTTAAACATGATAATGCATGAAGCAATTTTTAATTCTTTCCTGTCGAAAGGGTTTTTACGGTGACTATGCCGGTTTTTCCCTTTCTCTTCTAATTATAGTTTAGCTATAAGTACACTTAGGGAGGTTGTCATTGCAACAATCTGGCCATGGCAGCCCAATCCCTCTTTGCCGTGATGCATGTCTCCTTGCATGATACTCCCTTCCTTGTAGGCGTATGGGGCTTAGCCCTGAGACGCACTTAACTCCCGTCCCTACCGCGGGCTCATATAACACTTAGTTTTAGAGTAGTGAGTTAAAAAAAAAAAAATATATATATATATATATATAATGGGTGGTTTAACAATGCATTGTTTGATACGCCGGATATCTACCAGTCAGAGATAACTAAATCTCCAGGATACGTGAAGTGCCTGTAATGGATACGCTTGTTTATCAGGAAGCAATACAGACGGGTAGTTCAGCTATCTGCCGGGCAAACCATTTCCAAGTGTAAGGCGGCTACACTGTCAGATAAAACAACTCGCCTTCCTGGCTGAAAGTGAGGGAACTCTGAGCTCTTCGCCGAATTCTTCCTATTATTTTACAAGCTATATTCATTTACCGAGCCATCGCCATCANAGGGAACTCTGAGCTCTTCGCCGAATTCTTCCTATTATTTTACAAGCTATATTCATTTACCGAGCCATCGCCATCACAATTTTGTGTAACTACATTCGTCGTAAAAGCATTAAAAGTCCAAGCCATGCCCAGAATGTTTAATTTTTCTCAAAACAAACACGCGTTTGAAATTAATAAACAAAGTCATTAAAGAATCGGAGATGATTCAACTGTATTTCACCCAGCATGGACGCATTTCTTACTTGTGAAATCAAACGAAACCGTCGTGAGGTACCCTCGTAGAANAGGGAACCCTGAGCTCTTCGCCGAATTCTTCCTATTATTTTACAAGCTATATTCATTTACCGAGCCATCGCCATCAGAATTTTGTGTAACTACATTCGTCGTAAAAGCATATTTTCAGGTTCGGTACGGGTCTTACAAATTAAAAAGAGTTTACAAACACGCGTTTGAAATTAATAAACAAAGTCGTTAAAGAATCGGAGATGGTTCAGCTGTATTTCACCCAGCATGGACGCATTTCTTACTTGTGAAATCAAACGAAACCGTCGTGAGGTACCCTCGTAGAACNCTGTATTTCACCCAGCATGGACGCATTTCTTACTTGTGAAATCAAACGAAACCGTCGTGAGGTACCCTCGTAGAACTCATTTGCAGTTTTCCTTAATCAAGTTTTACCCTTCCCCCTCCATGCATGTGATCAAGGTTACGTCAGCTGTGCTCCATTAAGTGTTCTTTAACTTGGAAGACAAATCTCCGACACTTGTAGATCCCGTATATTAATTTGCAGAGCTCTTTGTCCGATGGCACTCTGAAGGGCAGACCTATATTTTTCCGGATAAACTTTGAGGTGAATGAGATGTGGGTGTGTAAATGGCAGATTTAAGACGAGGAAGTGAACATGCTCACCCCTTTCCTTACCACGGAAAGTTCCTGCGCGAGAGTCCGAATAATTTCCCGGAACGACCTCAGAACTGTAAAGCCTTTCCTCTGATCATTCCAACATTTTTGACCCTCGTGTACATATAGGCTGTTCACGGTAAACTGAGAACTTCTGAAAGCCCTGCTTAAGATCTGCTTGCATGNTGACCCTCGTGTACATATAGGCTGTTCACGGTAAACTGAGAACTTCTGAAAGCCCTGCTTAAGATCTGCTTGCATGCACATTGTGTATTCTTCCACCGAATGTACAATTAACTTTGCCATGGGTCTGATCACTTTATTCATGCGTCTGTCGTGTGAAACTGTATAATTATTTAAAAAAAAGTATTTATTTTACAATTTTGCTGATTTTTACGCTGATAAGCATTAAAAAACAGAAAGCAAAGGTATTCATTTGAATATTCCGAAAAGTTTACCTAACGCTTTTAATTGAACATTAAAACATGGAACTACTTTCCCTCCGTCGTTGCCACCATTACAGCACGCATGTCACTCAATGTGCCCGTTAAGATGCATGCAGGTAGGGGCAGTCAAATTTTTCAAAGGTTGATTTCAAAAGTGCTCATTTAATCGTGAACCGCCTTTAACGTGTTTTGACGTGAATACGTCTTTTAAAATCAGACCTATATTTGAGGTACCAGGACGGATACGGCGATGTAAACGTTTGCAGAGTGATCCATTCCCGAAACTATAACATCGTGACTAATGAAACTATTGAAATAAATGTGATATCGTTCGACCAAGTATACGGCTACGATGTGAGCATGACCTTGAGTCGGCACCGCGCATGCGCGAGGTGCGGGTGGCGGCCCGCGGTGACTGGCGGCCATTTTGTGCTCTGGCGAAAATTTCTGGGCAGTGTATCTCGCGACTCCGACGTGATAGCGCACTGATTTTTGGTGCCAAACGAAAGATCTCGACTAGATCTGCCGATTTAAACCATACAAGACAAGTATCCATTTCGTTACTTTCATATAATTCCCATATCCCAATGATAACAATATCCTGTCACGCAGACGTATGCATGGAAAACCCACGGTTATGTCCCCAACTGCACAGTCGCACCCCGAGTTTCGTTCGCGTGNTGACCCTCGTGTACATATAGGCTGTTCACGGTAAACTGAGAACTTCTGAAAGCCCTGCTTAAGATCTGCTTGCATGTACATTGTGTATTCTTCCACCGAATGTACAATTAACTTTGCCATGGGTCTGATCACTTTATTCATGCGTCTGTCATGTGAAACTGTATAATTATTTTTAAAAAAGTATTTATTTTACAATTTTGCTGATTTTTACGCTGATAAGCATTAAAAAACAGAAAGCAAAGGTATTCATTTGAATATTCCGAAAAGTTTACCTAACGCTTTTAATTGAACATTAAAACATGGAACTACTTTCCCTCCGTCGTTGCCACCATTACAGCACGCATGTCACTCAATGTGCCCGTTAAGATGCATGCAGGTAGGGGCAGTCAAATTTTTCAAAGGTTGATTTCAAAAGTGCTCATTTAATCGTGAACCGCCTTTAACGTGTTTTGACGTGAATACGTCTTTTAAAATCAGACCTATATTTGAGGTACCAGGACGGATACGGCGATGTAAACGTTTGCAGAGTGATCCATTCCCGAAACTATAACATCGTGACTAATGAAACTATTGAAATAAATGTGATATCGTTCGACCAAGTATACGGCTACGATGTGAGCATGACCTTGAGTCGGCACCGCGCATGCGCGAGGTGCGGGTGGCGGCCCGCGGTGACTGGCGGCCATTTTGTGCGCTGGCGAAAATTTCTGGGCAGTGTATCTCGCGACTCCGACGTGCTAGCGTGCTGATTTTTGGTGCCAAACGAAAGATCTCGACTATATCTGCCGATTTAAACCATAAAAGACAAGTATCCATTTCGTTACTTTCATATAATTCCCATATCCCAATGATAACAATATCCTGCCACGCAGACGTATGCATGGAAAACCCACGGTTATGTCCCCAACTGCACAGTCGCACCCCGAGTTTTGTTCGCGTGTTGGTTAAATTATTCACAAATGTACACTTCCTATAGTCTATTCGCTGTTCCTTCACACTTTTTATGGGCCGCGTTGGCTGAGCGGTTAGCCTGCTCGCCTCCCACCTCGGCGAACCGGGCTCAATCCCCGGTCGGGCCACTCTCGGATTTCCGCATGTGGGAATCGTGCCGGATGATGCCGCTGGTCGGCGGGTTTTCTCGATGATCTCCAGTTTCCCCCGCAGTTTCATTCCGGCGCTGATCCATACTCACCTCAATCACCCCTCACTTTTTTGAATGAAACCTATGAAAAATCACCCCATGTATGATGCGTTCGGTTGTTTCCAGAATATGTCACGTTTACAACAGTTTTAAACTTGTGTTAATGTAAAAGTATATAATTTTTTATTATATTGAACATTTACTTATATTTTATTTATAAATTATGTTTTACTTAAAATTACTATGAATAAAAACAGAGAGAAAGCAGGTGTACTGGCAATGCCCAGTATGAAATAGTTATTATGCAAATTTTATTGCACGAATGCGGCGCGTTGTCCCTTTGGTGTCATTTTGTACACTTAGCGAAGCTTTGTTGGCATGAGGCGGAGGAATATCCTGGAAGTAGAACTTAAGCAGGGCTTCAGAAAAGTTGGACGTAACCGTGAATGGATTATAATACAGTGAATGATAGTCTGAGCTAACTTAACCTGGTCCAGAGGTTAGAAAAAAAAACTGTCGTGGCTGTAAGTAGAGTACAAATTGTGCTTTGCTAGCTGCGTAAGTCGGGTAATAAAATGGCGTCGGTGTGCTGGGGAAGGGAGGATGGTTAAACACGTTTGACTTATTTTACTATTTTATGTAAGTTTAAATGTACACGGGAGAAAAAAAAAAGAATTCAAAATCAACGTACCGCTTTTATTTTTATAGGCAAACTTACTGCTACTCGTTTTAGGTCAACTTTCTCATCTCTCGACATTAAATTAAATAAAAATGTGGGGCGTTATTCTAATCGGTGCACAGCGATATGTTTTGGCTTCTCTACTCTACAGATTTGGTATACAGGGCATGACAAGTAACCCTGGCAGTGAACTTTTGGAAATGTGTTTATTTCGTCGAGCCCACGCCGACCCAGGTGTTGCTGTTGCATACATAACTCAAATTGATGTTCGTGATATAATATTTTGGAAGACTTTTGCTATCCATGAAAGTGTTATAAATCAGACTGCAGTTGTTCCCATTGCTCAAGCTCCTGTTCTGCTTTCACGTAAAAAAAATGAAGTTAGAATTAGGTGATGAAATACGGTTGTTCCGAAAACTTGTTGGAACTACTGGTGATATCCATCTACTTGGTCATGTACAACTTGTATATAGTGTCTAAATACATTTATTAAGAATTGTTTTATTATTTTATTTCTTAATGTGTCGTCTCGATATGCGAGCTGCAAATTGTGCAGTTAGGGCGGTGAAGTCTGCAGTTAATTCCGAAGCTGGTGATTGTGAACCCGCCAGGAGTTGCCCTGCCTTCATCAGCTTTGCTGCGCTCGCGGGGACGAGTTCGTGTGATAAGGGCGTCATAATGATTTGCTCAAGTTGTTCCATGAACCTTAAAGGGTCTGTTAGGTGATATACAGGATATTTCAGTAAAGGCGTGCAAAAATTAAACTCTGAATGCGGGCGGCCGCACCACGAAACGTTTTGAGATTGAGGACATGTTGTTCGCGAGACCAGTTAAAGGAAGTATGGGCGTAAACACGTGGGCAACCCATGATGTGTGCGTGGTTCACCTATCGTCCACGAGGTGGCTCTGTCGTCCCTACGTCAACTACAGACGTTACGCATGGAATATTTGAACGGAAGCGGCAGAACCTCATGCGCTGTTGTGACGCCTGCGTTGAGGTTGTTGGTCGTCAATTTGAGCAAATCTTGTGAGGTACAAACTGATACGTTGAAACCGGTCCGTCAATTTAATGGTTCTGTATAGTACTACCTGCCAATAATGCACACATGCCATGTCAATAATGCATGTAACCAATCCGTGTTACACATTTTTACGTCTCCGTATCTCCTTTTGCTGACTTCGTGGACCACACGTTCCCAATCTCAAAACGTTCCCGTGATGTGGCCCCTATTCCCAGTTTCATTTTTGCACGCTTTTACTGAAACACTCTGTACGTGCAAATGGTGAAAAAAAATCAGTTGTATCTGAAACAGGTTGACAATGTATGACAACACTGCAAGGATTTATCGCAGAGATACGCAATATGTTAGATATTGACCCTAAGTGTACACGAGTATTCGTTTTAATAATAGAAAATCAATCTACATTTCTGTAATTAGGGTGATGTTAAAATGTTTAATATATGTGTCTGTGTGCATTTGCGTGTGTGTGGTTATATATTTGAAACATCGCTACTAACAGGCCTTATAGTACAAAGTGAAAATTGGGATAAATGTATATAGCCATGAGTGTTAATAATTATAGTCTATTCGCGGTTTCTTCACACTTTTTGAATAAAACCTTTGAAAAATCACCCAATGTATGACGTGTTTAGTTATTTCCTAAATACGCCATTTATCTCAAGCGTTTTACCCCTCCGTTAATATGAACGTATCTTATTTTTCGTTAAATTGAAGTTTTGCCTGGTTCTTATTTATAAATTATAATATTTCATTTAAAATAAGTATGAATATAAACAGTGAGAAAACATGTGTGTTGGTAGTGCCTGGTAAGATATAGTTCTTATGTAAAATATCATTACTACCGAGTGCGCACGAATTCGGTGCGTTGTCCTTTGGTGTAATTTTCTATATACAGTTAAGCCTAGTTTACACGAGGCGGAGGAATATCCTGGAAGTAGAACTTTAGCAGGGTCTCAGAAAAGTGCGAAGTAACCGTGAATGGATTATACTACACGTGGCATTGCCATAAACTTAATACACGCGGATTGATATACGATATGCTCATGTGCTGAGATGTTTAGACTACCAGATTTTATGTATACGGAATATTTGCATTTNTGGATTGATATACGATATGCTCATGTGCTGAGATGTTTAGACTACCAGATTTTATGTATACGGAATATTTGCATTTATAAAAAGATTACTCCGTGAACATCGTTGATGACATCATATTCCTAAGAAATTTTATCGCAGCTTGTTCGGTGGTAAACAAGTTTTTAAGGGCAGACGTACATATACACGCGCAGACAGACGTCCCCTTGATCTCGTAAACCTATCTTTCAAAGGAAAGTAGGCTAAAAAAAAACTGAACTGATTATTCTGTTGAGCGCAGTAAACAACGGATTGTATTAGTATGTCAGTTGCTGTTTAGCGGAGTAGATAAAAATGAAATCGTGTCTAGATACTTTACTTTATGACGGAGAAGACCTCCATCCAATTAAGATAAAAAGCTTTCTACCACTGAGAGTAGTCGAAATATGCCGATTCTAGCGAACATGGCTGGTGACTGGTGACAAGAGGACGAGCGAGGTATTCTACTGCGAGTTTCATCCGTGGACTCGTTTCTCATGGGATTTTCTCGGTATTCTCTCATGGGATATTCTCGGCATTCTCTCATGATTTTTGTCGTGCAAGGTCTCGTACACTCGACGTCGTTTAGAAGCAGCTTAGTGAAGGCTTCGTCTACAAAGCGCCGCCCAGATCCCTCGCGCTCGCGACTCGCTGAACGCGAGTGTCTTGATAACCAGGCGTGCGATCAGCAGTTCGCGTTCCACTTCGAGAGCGGTCACGCGATGCTCACTCCCTAGTTCTCGTCCGATAGCTGCTCGGCGCTTCGACAACTCGAATTCTTGACAAAAGGAAACCAGGAGGTTTCCACACTGTAGACAGAGCGAAATACCGACCGAACAAGTGATGGGAATAGCAACCGTGTCTCATTTTTCGTGGAAAGCAAATCGTGTCTAATAAGATGTGTACGCGTTTGTCACATTGCATTATCAATATAGACGGATGACGACTGCTATTTTCGTAATCTGCAATATATATATATANACGCGTTTGTCACATTGCATTATCAATATAGACGGATGACGACTGCTATTTTCGTAATCTGCAATATATATATATATATACTATATATATATAGTAAGTAAAAAAGTATTAGGACACCTTCAGAAAAAAAAAACACGTATATNACGCGTTTGTCACATTGCATTATCAATATAGACGGATGACGACTGCTATTTTCGTAATCTGCAATATATATATATACTATATATATATAGTAAGTAAAAAAGTATTAGGACACCTTCAGAAAAAAAAAACACGTATATNTATATATATATATACTATATATATATAGTAAGTAAAAAAGTATTAGGACACCTTCAGAAAAAAAAAACACGTATATTTATAAGATAGAGTACCTATATGATTTCATATTATGCATTAATCAGTTAGTTAGGTATATAACGTGTCTTTCATTTGCATGTATACATGTTAACAATGATATAGTACATCCAGAATAAAATTAAAATAAACTGAACAAGCAACAACCTCTTTCCATCAGAATAAGTATTTTAACACACAGGATAAAACAGAAATAAACTTCCACAAAGAACACGAACGCTCACTTCAATACTTGGTTTGATGGCCCTTGGCTACAATTAAGACTTGAAAGTACTTAAGTATCGAATTTATATACTTCTGACAAATGCTAACGTCCATTTCACTTCTCTTGGAAGCACGCAATCAATTCTCTTCTGTTGAAGGGTTGAGGTATCCGTACTTTTTCCTTCAGATCACGCCATAGCTCTCTATCGGATGTAATCCGGTGATTTAGTAGGAGTTTCGAGGTAGAGGGGTGTTTGGTAGACGATCCACTGTCGAACATAATATGCTCTGTGTTTGAGACCGTTAAATTTTTGGAACATTCACTTGTCACCCAACCCAAGTTTCTGTGTACTTTAATTTCTATTGGTCGTTAGTATAGGTAAATACTTCTTCCAGTCCATTGTGCCATCGATAACACCAACGAGCCCACCCCATTAGCATTTACACAACCCCAAACCATGACTGAGTTTCTTCCGTATTTCGTTAGTTGGAATAATGTTCTGGTTTTTTGAAAACTTCATTTAGTCTTTCTCCACACATGCTGCTGATACCAATCACTTCCATACACGTTTATATTGGTCTCATTTGAGAAAATAACTTTTTATCGAAATTCCAAGGGTTTATTTTGGTACCTTTTTAGCAAACAGTTTCAGTTTATTTCTGTTTTCCTCGGCTATATTTGGCTTTAGTTTAGCTAAACGTGCTCAGAATCCAAATTTTTTCATTGCATTTCCGATTGTTTAAGGTGTAACATCAGATTGTAGGTCCTGAGCGAGTGAAGTAGCCAACTCCTTAGCCATTATTATTTTTGGGTTTTTCTTCACAGATCGAATAATGTAGTATTACTGCGGGCAGACAGCTTTCTTGGCCGGCCTGATCGTGGTTTGTTTCGAAATAAATGTTCTTCTGTTGTAAGTTTCTTTATTACATACCCAAAAGTAAAAGGTGGCTTCCTGACAATGCTGCCAATTTCTCGGCAACTCTTACCGTTATCATGCAATTTCAGGCTTAATGTGTGGGTGTTTTTTTTTTTTTTATAGTTACTCTACTTCTCTTCCCCATTCCTTTTGCATCTCTGGTAAGCACAAGACAACATATTGCATTTGTTGACAGTTTCGAACAGGACTGTCCCAATGCTAATTTAATGCTCACCTTCTGCTAACATGCTATGTTTAAAGCTAGAAGTGTGATGAAAGGAAACCACAAAGAGGATACTTGAAGAGCTTATACCAACGTCATCAATATAAGTGGAACGTTTGGTAGAGGGGACACATTTTACGTATGATATACTGTAGGTATGTTTCTCTCTTCATTGGACGTGTTCAAACACTTTTTTAACTTACTTGTATATATACACATATATACCTACACCTGTACTTACTATTTACTATTGTAATTTACACCCAATGGGGAAGTTTGTACCATCTCCAGTAAGCCAGTCATCCCTCGAAAACCCCCTCCAGCAACCTATGTATTTTTATGTGTAACTAGCTTACCCGGCCACGCGTTGCTGTGGCATAAAAGATTTTGGTTCTATTCATTTCTGTGAAATAAATTGAAAGAAGTATGTGTATTTTCAAAATCTTTAAACAATCTAAAAAACATTGAGAACAACAAACTGAAATGTTCAAACAGACAGCTGTCAACTAAGGCGCTTCCTGACACGAAAGCATGAAAAAAATGAGCTTCTGCAGATTTTAGTACCTTTGCAGGTAATGCAGATAAAAATGAACGTTGTACAAACACTCGTGGGAACGAAAGGAAGGTTTATAAACAACAGAATGAAAATGGGTTGATTTTTTCGGGGGTTATACGCGTCCGAACAAACGGACACAACATTTATATACTCGTATATATAGATTTGTGCTCCAAAAATTGGCCATGTTTGTGATGAGCCCCATAGGAATCGACTCCGTGATAAAATGGCGACAGGGGGACTACGCCGGAATGCAAGGTCTTGGGAAGCGGGAGATCCCCGAGAAAATCCGCCGACCAGCGGCATCGTCCGGCACGATTCCCACATGCTAAAATCTGGGGGCGACCCCGCCGGGAATCGAGCACGTTTCGCCTCGGTGGGAGGCAAGTATTCTGACCACTACATCAATGCGGCCCCAGACTTAAACGCTAACACAAGTATAAAACGCTTGTGATTCATGGCGCGTTTAGGAAGCAACCAAAAACGTCGCGCGTGGGGTGATTTCTCAAATGATTGATTTAAAAAGTATGAAGATACCGCGAATAGACTATAGTTAATACTTTTTAATGAGGGCTGCATGTTGTGCAGAGCTCTATTGCAAGCTACTGTACGATTTTTTTTCTAACCAACCTACCTTAAAACTAAGATGGGATGGGACNACGATTTTTTTTCTAACCAACCTACCTTAAAACTAAGATGGGATGGGACTTAAATACGTCTCAGGGCTGAGCCCCACACGCCTAGGCATGCAGGGAAGGTTGTAACTACAGGGGCACATGCTCGCGGCTCCACTGGGATTGGGCAAACATGGCCGCGATTGGGGCCATGGTTACCTCCCATGCAAACGTTAACCTGAACTACAAAGGGAGGGGGGGGGCTGTCATAGACGCCGTAAGAACCCCTCGACAGAGAAGAATTGCAAGATTGCATGGAATTTATAGAATATAAAAATATTTCTACTAGAACAGAAGATGGGGAAAGGATAACCTTCATTGAAAGGGTGTTTGAAACACTAGAAGAGAAATATTTGTCGGGAAGGCCACTGTGCTTCTAGCCGTGCTAGGGAAAACCTGTGAACCCTCTACTGGAGAAGGTCTCTCNTATTTGTCGGGAAGGCCACTGTGCTTCTAGCCGTGCTAGGGAAAACCTGTGAACCCTCTACTGGAGAAGGTCTCTCTCTCACTTAGCGGCGATGAGTAATTGTCCGGGCGGCACGAGGTGAAGCAGGAGGTTGGGGGAGGGGGGAGCTGTGCGGTCCACAGGCGCCGGGGGACGCGAGGTGGCGCCACTGGGGGAGGTGGGCGTTGCCATGGAGACGTGACGTCAGCGCGCTGACCGCTTCTCATCGAGTCATGAGCTGTGCCACCCGCCGCCTACTACTCCTCGCCGCGTGCATCAGGCTTGTTCCAAGTCGCAGAGCAACCTTAATAAGTTCTTATGCTGTTCTAATGTGAGATGTGCTGGGCTCTAATATAGGCAGAGCAACATTAATACGTTCTTAAGCTGTTCTAATATGAACTGTTGCTGCCCGCCGATATCGCCGCATGCTTCAGACGTCTTCGAGTGAGTGAAGAGATTTGGACGGCTCTCAACATCGAGGTCTTGAGAGCCGATGAGGGTGAAGTGAGGTGAGTGCAAAGCGGCACCGGAANATTTGGACGGCTCTCAACATCGAGGTCTTGAGAGCCGATGAGGGTGAAGTGAGGTGAGTGCAAAGCGGCACCGGAATTAAGGGTTGGGGTAAACGGGAGATCCCCAGCAAAACCCGCCGACCAGCGGCATCGTCCGGCACGATTCCCACTTGCGAAAATCCGGAGTGAACCGGCCGGGCATTGAACCCTGTTCACATTATTGGGAGGCGAGCAGTCTAAACGCTTAGCCTCCGTCTTCGAAGTCGCAGAACAACCTTAATTCGTTCTTAGGGGGGGGAAGAGATAGAAATCACTGTGGTGTTACCAGTTTTTGAGTTCGTAAAACGCATTCATCATTAATTTTTAAAATTTATATTTTGCCAAGCATAGTATATATTTGAGGTGATTGAATAACTGCAGTATCAACAAAGTGCCTTTATTTGTTTACCATGTGAAATAAATGGGAATTAAAGAATTTTCACGGTTATTTGAGCACTTTTAAAATCAACCTTTGAAAAATGTTACTGCCCCCTAACCTGCTTATATTTTAACTGGCACACTGACTGGGATGCGCCCAGTAGCGTTGGTAACGACGGAGGGAAAGTAGTTCCGTGTTTTAACGTTTAAATAATAGTCTCGAGCAAACATTTGAAGATTCTGAAATTATTTATTTTGCTTTCTGGTTTTTTATTGTATATAAGTGAAAGAATAAGGAGATTTGTAAAAAATTTTACTTTTTAAATAAGTCCATAGTTTCGCTTGATCGATAGATGAATAAAGTGATCAGGGCCTTGGGAATTTTAATTATATATGTGGTGGAAGAATACACAATGTGCATACATGTAGATCTCGAGCAGTTACCTTCTGAGAATTACTACAGAAGCGACAGTAGTACAAGAAGTCAAACAATAATAGTATCTGAAACAGAATTAATTAATGTTGTATGGCTTAACAAAATCACATTTTTTAAAATCAATCTCAAACATAAGTAATTACAAAAAACTTATATAAATACAAAATGGCGTCAAACTCTCCCCATTAAGGCCGCTACACAATTGAAAACTTTATCATTTGACTTAACGTTTTGACTTAACGTTTGCTTATCAACATGCTGTTTCCTACGGTGCTTGAAACAATGGAACTGTAAAAGTTAAATTCAAGCACTCTTGACTTTACAATTTCGAAAAGTTGGAACTTAAGGTCAAGTACAAACAACAATTTTAACGAGAATCAATCAGAGGTAAGGTATAATGAACGTACCGTAAGGATTTGTTTACTGTAAAGCGATTTTCAATGCGGTATACTTTTGCCTAAATTAAAGAAATGGAAAACGAAGAGGACTCATGAATTGATATTTTTTATGAATAAAGAAATCAAGTTAGTTTCTTGTTTGAAATGATATTTTAATATGAAGGCCACAGCTTATTTTAGATACTGTTTCATAAAATACAATAATTTACATCATATTATTTACAATTTTAACAAATATTTCCCCCAATACTTCAATAAATATTTTACGAAGATTGCAGACCAGATTTTCATTTGTTTAACTTTCACTTTACGTTTGTTTTGTGCATCGGTGATTCCGGAAAAGGAACGAAAACGTCAAGTCAAATGATAAAGTTTTAAATTGTATAAAGGTCTTTAATCTCTCAATAGAACTGCATAAAATGGCCGCTGAAAGTTCTTTTACTATACCCAAAAATAAATACTGTTAAATTTGTTTTCCTCGCACTGAATTTGAGCCACTGAAGTAACAGTGTTAGGTTTTGTACCAAGTATTTTAAGGTAGGTGTGCTCTTTTCGTACATGTTAAATCCCATTCGTAAGCTTTTGCCTGGATTATAAGGCCCGTTCTACAATGACACAGACACGGATACGTATCACGGAAGCGGACAACTTAAAATACTGCGTGTCCAATTTCCAATGGAACGCATGCGTGCACGGATACGTACGGAAGAACTTAAGAAAGTTGATCAACTACCAGCTCTTCCGTGAACCCATGTAGCAAATAGGAATCAAGTATTTCACCCGATGATATTTATTTTCTTGGCCATTGTGGTTTACAAGAAAGCGAGGGCAAGCATTTGATGTAGTTATGGTTTTTGTTTTAATAAACACACGTACATGATTTCTTAGTGTTATTTATGAAATAGAGAACATTATATAAATATTAAAAATTAATTGTTTACGTTATAAAGCTTACGTCGGTAATTTGCAACAGAGGAGTTTTTTTTTTTTTTTCGTAGGTTGCAGTTCGTTACATTTTTATGTATTGTAGAATAGCTCATATTAATCCAAATTCTTCCGCTCGTTCCGTTTGCGTGTTCCTTGTCCGTTTTCTTACGCATACGTGTATTGTAAAACGGGCCATATAGGTATAGGCTTATAAAATAAGCTAACCTCCGCTTACAACAGAAAAAAAAAGACACAGCCTTTGCTAACGTGAGATTTGAGATTCGAACCCGGATTCTTTAGACCCCGAGGTTTG
Organism: Clitarchus hookeri; assembly: GCA_002778355.1. Taxonomy (NCBI): domain Eukaryota; kingdom Metazoa; phylum Arthropoda; class Insecta; order Phasmatodea; family Phasmatidae; genus Clitarchus; species Clitarchus hookeri. The sequence goes on along the minus strand of NQII01003641.1, from coordinate 171,699 downwards.
CTGTCGATATCCCGGATTCCCAGCGTCCATTTCACTAACAGAATCTACCAAATGAAAACTAGCACGTGCTTTTGGATGAAACACAGCTGCTCAACGATCCGTGGGTTGATCACACGGTTGCAGTGCAAACGATGTCGCGATAATGTCGGCCCTTGGCAAATCCGTGGCAGCCCTGGCCAACAAGTAAACGTAAATGTCCAATGAAAATCCCGGTAAAATTTCTGCCACCAAGCACTGCATATATATTTTACCTCTTATATGCAAACTTAATGATATTTTACATATTCTTCCTTCCTTGTATAAGTTTATTTGATACCTCACGCGCATTTCCCAGGCTTGAGATCTGGATAGAAGTTAATAGATTCTTCAGTCTTTAAGTGTATGTAATGGGTAGGTTGTATCGCCTCGTCAATTTTTTATGCTATTTATTAATTAACTCGTTATTTTCTTTATTTTTTTTGTATAGTAAATATTACATCGCTGAATCTCTGCTAACTGAGATGTCGGAAAACCGCACATTTTTTGCCTGGCCAGGATTGTGGCACAGTCGCGTAAACGGTTAAAAACCAGCATTAGTCTTTGTGTATCCTGTTCGTTATAGATTGAGTGCTTTTGGTAGCCCTGCTTAAGGATATACTTTTTTCTTCGTTTTGTTTTCTTCTGCTTTATGTAGAATTAACATTGCCATGAGACCTGATCACTTTATTCACGTGCCATCCAAGTGAAACCGTAGACAGGTTAGGGAAATTCAAATGTTACTAATATGCGAATGTATACTCTAACTGGTATACAACGAGAAAAACTAAATTTAGTAACCATAAATTTAAACATTACATACACAATACAACGTCAGTCATTAAACGCTAGTTTTATTTATTCGCTGCCAACTTAACTAGGAGGCTTCATGCCAGTGTGTCATGAAGCATATATGCAGATAGGAGCAGTGATTTTTTTTCAAATGTTTATTTCAAAATTTTTTACTTTAGCATTAACAGCTGACCTCCTGTGGCACAGTCAGTTGGTGCGCCACCGGTCTGGGGTGTGGGAGGTTCTGGATTCGAATCCCAGGTAAGGCATGGGTGTTAATTTAAGTTAGGTTATAGGTTAGTTTGTAAGCCGTCCCCTGATAAGCCTTTAGGCATAATTCGGGGTAGGTTAATGAGTCCTTAATCAATACAATTTATCGAGAACAGCCTATTAAATGCTTGGTATTACTAAATTACATACAGCTTGAGTAACATTTCACCTAAAATACACATAATTTAAGATATTGTTACAGTTTCTCAAAGTTTGTGGGTTAAGCTTTTTTCTTTAAGGGATGGGTGTCTCAATTGAATAAGCGAGTTAATAATAATTTCCTAATTTATTTACAAACACTACAAACAAAATACTTTCTATTTAATATCCCACAATAAGTGGCTATCACTTGCTATTTACAATTAATCAATTTAATCAATAGAATTTGAAACCACCTAAAAAAAATTAATTCAATCAAATAACTAAAGTCAGTCCCAATAAACAGTGTATCAAAACCTATTGAATTATTTTATAAATTATATATCCATATGTGACGGTCCCAATATTTACAGTGAAGTCCGTATCACATGTTCATACACTTACACCATAGAGATGTCCATATTCCACCAGTCCGAAATGTTCTACAGATATCCGAGCGCCCCCATGCACAGTTGGCCCTCTACTCGTCGGGGATCACGCCCTCTCGTCCGTTCACACCACAAACACCTCGTCCGCCGTCGTCTCGTATCCTCCGCCGTCGTCCGTCCTCTTCGTTGATGTCCCTCGCTGCACCAGACTTCGCTCGATTACGTAATTCAGCCAGATGGATACCACAAAGACCCCCCTATCCTCCGGCCGCGATGGTATTTATAGTTTCGCACCATGGCTCAGAAACTTCCCCCAAATGCCGCGTTGCACCAAGGGAAGATATTGCCAGGAAATTCTTGTCCATCCTCTCAAATCGTAGACTCCTCCGGAAGGGGGTAGGAGGGGTGTGAAGCCAGCCAGGTAAGCTGCCAATCATTGCTCCGTCCGCCGGGCGACGGAGCAGCGAGCGGGTCTACCTAGAAGGGGAGGGTCGTGGTGCCGTGACTTCCCACACTGCCGGAACGCTCATAACCAGGCAGCACGGAGCCCGCGCCCAGTGAGGGAGCTCCCGCGCGTAGCAATATTATAAAATATTTCCAAACACATGTGCCTGTTGTAAACCGCCTTCTCGCCACGTGCCGACGCCTTGGGCTCGATTCACGACCAATCACAACAGATTATAATTTGCCACTTATTATTACAGTTTTGTGCAAGCCCCACAACGGCCATTATACATTTACATTTTAGTGTAATCCATTATAATTATATACCAATTATATACGTTCATGGGCTTATTTAATTATGTAGAAACTGTTGACAATTAACTGTGCACTTTTCAAATCAACCTTCGAAAAACGGGATTGTCCCTACCTGCGCACATGAGACACTGACTGGTGTGCGCCCAGTCGACGGAGGGAAAATGTTTCATTTCTCAACGTCGAATTTCAAAATGACTTCTATTGCTTTCTTATTTTTTAAATATATGTATTTAAGTGTAAGAATGAGACAATTTGTAAAATATTTACTTTTCTAATAATTTCACGCTTTCACCTCACCGACGCATGAATGAAGTGATGACGCCCACGGCAATGTTAATTTTACACAAGGTGGAAAAATACGCAATGTGCATACCAGTAGGTTTTAAGCAGGGTTTTCAAAAGTGCTTAGTTTACCGTGAACAGCCTATACAGAGTGTTTGGGAATTCAGTACATTAAATTTTAAAGGTTGGTAGGTTACACAAAGACGATAATTTTTTGTATATGAACGTGTGGTCTCCCTACTGTGCTGCAGGCACGTCGCTGCACTGCCCGCTCACGGTTGGGAGGTCATCACTTCGAACACCTGCTCTAATGGTGCGGCACATTTGTGTGTTAGTAAACCACCGTGAAACACACCCACGTACGTTTGTTTATGCAGCAAGTTGTTGCCAGAGCTGTCCGTTCACTGCAAGGGCCCGCGCGCCAAGTTGAAGACGTGCGCGGTGCGTTCGGCGTCTGTAGCGCGGTAGGGAAACGGTTCCGACCACACGTTCCTTTATAAAAAAAAATGATGGTCGTGGTGTGGCCTACCATCCCTTAAAATTAATATGTTGTATTCCCAAACAGCCTGTATAAATCAATGTATTGTCTGCGCGGAGTTATATACAGATGTCGCCGTTCTTCAAGGCGAGTAGGCCCCGCGATGTTCCCGACCGGAAGGAAGGAAGCGAGGCAGGACAGGTCCAGCGGGCAGGACGACCGAGGGTCAACTGGTCTCGCAGGTAGGCGGACGCCTGACCCCTTGACCCGGGGTCGCCGCACATACCCGTGTCCACTGCAAAGTGCCGTTTAANCTGCGCGTTCATTCGGTGCATGTGATAGTACTCTACGTTAATATCGTCCGTTTCCTTTGTTAATAAACACAGCATTTATTGCCATTCCACAAGTGAGTGCGTTTTATTGGGGGAGCCAGTATATCCTCAACATCTTGCCAGATGAGCCGTGTTAACATCCTGTTCACTGATACTTCACGTCCATGGGGTAACTTAAAAAAAGGCCCGCCTTGAAATACACCTTTACCCACGAAATTANGTTCACTGATACTTCACGTCCATGGGGTAACTTAAAAAAAGGCCCGCCTTGAAATACACCTTTACCCACGAAATTATTAAACGTGTGTCCAGCGTGCTGATCTGCGATAAGAACACACACGCGCTTTAGACGAGGCCTGTAGAGTGTTTTCACGTCGTCACGCACGTTAAAAACACAATTTCAAAGCATTGAAACACAGCTAAGATTGATTTACTCAGAGCGCTGTGTCTAAAAATGTACGCGTCGGATACATACAAGAGTACTCAAGGACCCTGCGTTGAACATTGCTATGGACTTTACACCAATAAAATTATGGGGTCACCGCTGGGAGTCCCATACGCACACGTAGCACGCCAGTTCAGAGCCCTGCGCTTAGCGGCGATGGCGCACTTGATGCGCGTGGCAGTGTCGTCCTTATTACTTCTGGGCCTCAAACATAGCCGTGGGACTAAAGACTTTATTAATGCGTAAGTGAAGTGAAAACATGAAATTGTCAGGAACCTAAATGTTTTACTAATATTTTCGTTTATTTTATTTGTAACGCTAAAATGTGATTCTGACATGCCATAATGCAAAAAACTATGCGATCTAACTTTTTTTCTACGGGAAAATAGTACTTACGAGTAATGTCTACAAGTTGAACGGTATTTTGTACAAATAAAAATAATGAATTGTTTTGTGACCAACATCATTAAACTAACCTAGGATAGTTGGTGAATAAGTAGCTAGTTTTCATACGTGCACATAAAAAAAAANTGACCAACATCATTAAACTAACCTAGGATAGTTGGTGAATAAGTAGCTAGTTTTCATACGTGCACATAAAAAAAAAATTACCGGTAAACTTCCTAAACTGCATTGGAAGTTTTTAACCCATATATATTATAAAAAATAATACCACACATCTGGTTACAAATGTGGAGTTGCTACTATACAAAGTTGGGAAGTTTCTTACACTACGCATTTGACTGTTTCCCGAGCAAATGTAGGAACGCTAGCATGAATGTATGGGAAGTAACTTTACCATTCGCGCTTTCTCACTCTACGTATACACTCACACNTGACCAACATCATTAAACTAACCTAGGATAGTTGGTGAATAAGTAGCTAGTTTTCATACGTGCACATAAAAAAAAATTACCGGTAAACTTCCTAAACTGCATTGGAAGTTTTTAACCCATATATATTATAAAAAATAATACCACACATCTGGTTACAAATGTGGAGTTGCTACTATACAAAGTTGGGAAGTTTCTTACACTACGCATTTGACTGTTTCCAGAGCAAACGTAGGAACGCTAGCATGAATGTATGGGAAGTAACTTTACCATTCGCGCTTTCTCACTCTACGTATACACTCACACNCGTAGGAACGCTAGCATGAATGTATGGGAAGTAACTTTACCATTCGCGCTTTCTCACTCTACGTATACACTCACACAGTAAATTTGCGAATAATTTCTTAAGGGTACGCATGCGCTGTAGACACGGCCTCGACTACGTATAGACTGTCTGTAGACGCTTATCTGTAGAGAGCGACAACGATTTTAACTTGTTGCCGTCGCTCACGAAACGTGACGTAATAGCAAGTGTTGGTCAAGCGACTGGGTGCACAGGTTAGGGGAGGGAGGATTGGCAGCACCCCAAGAAAACCCCGCCCGTCATCGACGACGACCGCCGCGTTTTTCCGCGCTCGGAAACTCGAACACGCGAGTGACGAGATGCTGACATCATGGCCACAGGGTCTGACTAACAATGGCCACAGGATATCTGACTGAACAAAGATAGTAAACTCTTCCCCCTCAGCCCGGGTCATCCCAGAGCGGTAAAGCTTGCAGGTGCGTGGGCAGAATAAACATGATAGTTTTCGAGCACTCACAGCATATATTATATATTTTTCTTATTCCACAGCATGCACGAATATATGTAACGATGTCATATATGTATATCTAAAAAAAAAGAAAAAAATCTGCTACACCGGGATTTCTGAGATGCTAGGTTGCTCATGCCCCCCCCCCNTCAAATCAACTCTCAATACCTCGATGTTAAGATCCGCCAAAATCTCTTCAGTCTTAATTCAACTAGCGTCAATGAAGGAGGATCTTTTGACGTGCAGAACCGCAACGAATTCACTCGCTCAGCTGTCCCAAGTTTGGCACACTTACGAATCCGTCCTTGGGAGCGCTGCCTTACCTCGATCACTCTGTTATTAAGTCGCATCTAAGAGACGGCACGCGTATTTCGCGAGATCCGGTAGTTGGGTTTGCCAGGGAAAAATTTTCCTCCTCCTGGGAAAATGTCGCCACTACCGCCGGAACTTTGCGACATCGCGTTTGGGAACGGTTGCGCGGGCACGGCACGTCTGCTTTCATCACGACTCCCAGGAGAGCAAGCGCGGTGCGTATCGATTTATTTGTTAGCTGTTTGTGCGTGCACTCGATGCAGATGTACAGCCCCAGACAGACGTCTAGGCACGCAGGTTACCTCGTACTCGCTAGTGTGTGTAGCCCGTTACGGACTGGTCTGTAGCTGGGCGACGACAGAACGGGCCGGCAGCATGTACCACCCGTCCTACAAACATCCGGTCTTCGGTCTTCAGTTACAGCAGTAAGACACACAACCTAATGTGTGCAAGACAGCTAATAAATAACATGACCAGTGCTGTGCCTGCTCCCTTTTGAGGCTTGCCGGTCATTTTACACTGTACATCCCCCCCCCCTCATTCAAGTCATCAGAAAATTTTCTGGGCGGGCTACAACATAGCACATATAACCTTCAAATTATTTAGTGTTTTTCTCTTTTGTACCTTAATAAATTTTGCAGCAACAATCTTAGTTCCAGCTATCATTGCCAACTTTTTTACATTTACCATAAGGAACACTTTTGAACTTTTGACAATTCGACACACGACAATGAAATGATTAGGGAAAAGTCGTTGTAAAAAAAATAGTTTTAAATGCTATGTAACGTGCAAAAGTCGGCATTGTACATCAGTTGACGTATTCTCTGAACATATACAATTACAATGTATCAATCGCAACTATAGTTATATAATTCGGTGTGGTTTGAATCGGATTTAAAATGAAGGACACCAACACACACACACACACTGGATGGAAAGACACTGTACACTTCTCGACAAGTACTACACTACTTCCACGAACGCAATTGTTGGCAAATGCCACCTCTCGGCGTTAATTGTAACTACCTCTGGTCATTGGGTTAGATCACCAGACTAAACGTACCTGCAATCTCGGAAGTGGTACATCACTGACAATGTATTAATTAACACTCAGTTTGTTTTCAAAGTAGTCTGAGATACGGAATATATGACGTCCTGTCCTATATCCATACGGGATAACTATTTCAGTCCCAGGATACGGGAAATCCCGTATAATACGTGACAGTTGGCAACCTCAATTCCAACAAAATTTCATGATACGCTGCATAAATAAAATTTTTATCCTGTTATGTTTACTTAAAACGAGAAAACCCCACTAGCTCAGGTACAATGCTACCCTAGTCTCTCTACACCTCTTATACTGGCATAATACTCCTTACGTACCATATAATTACGTTGACTTTAGTAAATTGAGCCTGAATAACTAATAATATTAATTTCAGTTACATATTTGTAACGAAGTCAATCGTTTAAATTTTTTATTAAATAACTATTACTCTTTTATGTACGATATTTAAGGATTCCACTTTTTTATTTTTCCACTTACGGTAATATTCAACTATACCCGCCGCGTCCGCCATCTTGCATATGTAGCAATTGTTACTTGGTGCTGTTTTTGCCACGAAACAAAGCAGCAATTAAAAATATTTCCAACATGAAAGCACACGTACTCTCGAATGCGCACAGTATTTTCGAAAATTGCAGGTCACAGTTCATTGACTCGCATTACTACGTTTGACCTTAACAATGACAAAACACCGTCGGAGCTATTTAACGCCGCGATCATGCTGTGGACCGACCAGCCAGACAATGGCTCCGGCCTCGTCGCGGGCAGTGCTTATCTCTGCTGTTACCTTGGAATGGATAAGGCAAGGGCGGTAAGTATCATCTTTCCGCACGCCGGGCGGGCAGAACAGCCGACTTCACATCCTCATTCATTTCTCCACGTTAAATAACATGGAATACACACCTGCTGCCTCCTTTAGCATTTTTCAATGCATGAATAAGTTTTGAACTTCTTTCCTGTCGGGAGGGTTTTTACGGTGTATATGCCGGTCCCCCCCCTTCCCCTTCTTAGTTATAGCTTCAGCTATGACGCACTCGGGGATATGCAGTCATGGCCACAAACCTGGCCACGGCTACTTTATCCTTCTTTGCCGCGATGCACGCCTCCTTTCCTAAATTCCCTCTCGTGTAGGCGTATGGGGCTTAGTCCTGAGACGCAACACAGTCCAGATCTACCTCCGGACAACACTTAACACTTAGTAATAGGGTAGTTAGTAAAAGAAAAAAAAACCTCATTCATTTCGAGCCCGCCTCGAAGGTAGAAACAAAGTGCGGATGTCATTTACTTGTTACACGGCAGGAGCGTCAAACGCGTACTNGGGGCAATGAAATACAATCAAGAGAGCATTACGGGCCACCTGTCATTTCTTTATTGAATATTGTTATCTATTGCTATATGACGGACAAAATGTTGTCTTCGTTCATTGTGATACCCAGCATATGATATTACGAAAACAATAACGGTGTTAGTAACTAAATATTAGTCGTTTACCAATGCCACCAACCAATGCAAGCATACTGTACCTTAGATAACATCCTTCATATTCCTCAACAACTTCTAGGACTTCTGGGGCAGGGGTGGCTGAGCGGTTAGCCTGCTCGCCTTCCGCCTGGAAGAACCGGGTTCAATCCCCGGGTGGGTCACTCAGAATTTTCGCATGTGGGAATCATGCCGCGCGATGCCGCGGGATCTCCCGTTTCCCCCGCCCTTTCATTCCAGCGCTGTCCCACTCTCACCTCGCTTTATCCTCATCGGCTCTCAGGACCTCGATTTTAAGAGCCGCCCAAATCTATTCACACACTCGCTCGCTCATTCTGGGACTTCCGTGCGGCAAAGGGTGTGAGACGTGCGTGTGCCTTGTGTGAGCGCGCGTATTAAATCAGTTGCAGACCACCGGACTCGACCAGGCCTATATGAAATCCAGCCTTCTTATTTGAGGGCGGACTAGAGCCGTCGACATCCGGAGTGGATTCTCGGAGCGGCAACCGTTACAGCGCAGAGGTCGTCTGCCAGAAAGGGAGAGAAAGCTCAGAGGACCTCAATTTCTCCAGTAGCCTCCAGCCGATCGGGACTGCATTGCGACGCGAACAGTTTTGTGTCAGTACCCTCATATGCTCGCTCGCAGCGTCTGTGGACGTGTAACTAAGCATCGTTGATGCTATAGTCGGTTCATGACTGGAAGATACTTTTGAAAATCAACCAAATCAACCAAAGTTTTAACGTAATTGTTAATTTATCGCTTAGAAATGGTTTATAGAATGAAATGTATTTCGCTGGCATCGCATATTTCTTTGAGTGAAATTCTCAAGATTAAAAACTTTTCGCTTGTGGAACATCCATTAATAATATTTACATGACTTTTATAATGGGTACGTGCATGTACGAACACATGTACACACACACACAGTGGAATGTAAACATTGCATATAAACATTGCCATGCGACTGCCACATGGTAGTCATATGGCAATGTTTGTTTACCTTTGGCGGAAGGATACGAAATATGCTTGAAAGTAGATATTTAGCAGGGCTTCAAGAAAGTCTCTTCCAGTCGTGAACCGACTATAGTTAAATTTTAAGCTGTTAGGGTTGCCAGATTTTTCATATTTGCCGTAAGAGACACTTCCAGCAACTCGACACAAGACATCTGATCCCAGTGAAACAATCACGGAAAATTATAATTAAAAAACAGTTTTAAATGCTATCTGTAAGGGGGAAAAAACAGTTGNTCCAGTGAAACAATCACGGAAAATTATAATTAAAAAACAGTTTTAAATGCTATCTGTAAGGGGGAAAAAACAGTTGTAAACATCAATGAACATTATATCTGAACATATACAACGGTGCAAATGGTAGATGCACGNAGGGGGAAAAAACAGTTGTAAACATCAATGAACATTATATCTGAACATATACAACGGTGCAAATGGTAGATGCACGCAGAAAATTCATATTTAGCCAGTTTTATAGCTTCAAACAGTATTTTTCTATCGCTATATATTTTTCACAAAATATTGTGCAGTAATGTAAGAGCAGCAGCGCAAACATATATGTAATTGTGAAAGTGGTAAATTACNAGTTTTAACGTAATTGTTAATTTATCGCTTAGAAATGGTTTATAGAATGAAATGTATTTCGCTGGCATCGCATATTCCTTTGAGTGAAATTCTCAAGATTAAAAACTTTTCGCTTGTGGAACATCCATTAATAATATTTACATGACTTTTATAATGGGTACGTGCATGTACGAACACATGTACACACACACAGTGGAATGTAAACATTGCATATAAACATTGCCATGCGACTGCCACATGGTAGTCATATGGCAATGTTTGTTTACCTTTGGCGGAAGGATACGAAATATGCTTGAAAGTAGATATTTAGCAGGGCTTCAAGAAAGTCACTTCCAGTCGTGAACCGACTATAGTTAAATTTTAAGCTGTTAGGGTTGCCAGATTTTTTATATTTGCCGTAAGAGACACTTCCAGCAACTCGACACAAGACATCTGATTCCAGTGAAACAATCACGGAAAATTATAATTAAAAAACAGTTTTAAATGCTATCTGTAAGGGGGAAAAAACAGTTGTAAACATCAATGAACATTATATCTGAACATATACAACGGTGCAAATGGTAGATGCACGTAGAAAATTCATATTTAGCCAGTTTTATAGCTTCAAACAGTATTTTTCTATCGCTATATACTTTTCACAAAATATTGTGCAGTAATGTAAGAGCAGCAGCGCAAACATATATGTAATTGTGAAAGTGGTAAATTACTGACACATGGTTCATTTACATTCAGTTTATTTACTAATAAATCTGAGATACAGGACATGTGACGTCCCGTCCTACGCCCATACGGGATATTTCTTTCAGCCTTAGGATAAAGGAAATTCCGTACATTACGGGACAGTTGGCAGCCCTAGCTGACGTTCACCATTACGCGTTGCGTAACTCTGCATGTAAAGGTTAAAGACGCGTGTAAGTTCTGATTTTAGTGTATTCCGAACAACGTATGTATGTCCTGAACAAGATTTCGCCTCCCCGCGAAAATAACGTGATGTCTTGGTGGTCATTCCATACGAGCTCCGCTGCTTACCGGCCAGTAAAGTGACACGAGATACAAACAAATTTTATACAAACATAAAAAAAAATATAAATCTTTACTTTAAACTTTCCTATTTAAAATTTTTCTTCTCAGTTTGTTATAACAACATTACAGTNATATAAATCTTTACTTTAAACTTTCCTATTTAAAATTTTTCTTCTCAGTTTGTTATAACAACATTACAGTAAAATTTTAAAAAATAATTCGTGTTACGTAAGTTTGTCAACATATACATATTGTTAAAGAAGTTTCGTAATGGCACATTAAAATTTGCATGCAGGTCATTAACAGGACATCCCGGTNAATATACATATTGTTAAAGAAGTTTCGTAATGGCACATTAAAATTTGCATGCAGGTCATTAACAGGACATCCCGGTTCGAGGATTTGTGAATTTTTGTTTTCTTAACGGTTCACCGATCGTGCCTCGCATTCGACAGTTCGCGTGTTCGATTCCATTCAACAATACTATGGGGAGGAGTGGTTTTTCCTCAATACTTTTTAATGCGCCTCCGCATTTTGCATTTATTAGTCTGATTGGCCTGTAGGCGCAGAGGGAGTGAATATTGATTTCAACAATTCCTTCCAACAGTTTGAAAAGTTTTAAAAAAATTGTTGAATTTTATGCAGGTACTCTAGCCAGGAACTTAACCTTTGGGTCATAGTACCCAGTATAGAGGACGTGGCACACGGATGGGTATCGCTGAACTTCACTTCACGAAGCAGAATCAGCGTCCAATGTCGGNCAGTATAGAGGACGTGGCACACGGATGGGTATCGCTGAACTTCACTTCACGAAGCAGAATCAGCGTCCAATGTCGGTAGTCCTGCATGATTAGGCGACATCATTCGCTGTTAAGACTACATTCCGTGCTCTCAAAAACCACTGCTGCAAATAACATCAAGCGCAGAGTTTCGTTGATGCCGATGTATGATAAAGCGTTGAACAAAAATAATCTGGTAGTAATACATTAAATTGTGAGCGGAAGGGTTAATCCAATAAGTGGGGAAGGATCTGCGCCATTTTCCTGGAATAGGGGTGGGAAAAAAAAACCCACCCGCTATTGCAGTTGGCTGAGATCAAACACGCAAGGATATAGGTCATACGTGTCACCACGCGACCAAAACAATCTCATTGAAAAGTTAGCAGTTTTTCTAGTCAACGCACTACAAGAAGCTAGCTCCAGACAAATTCTCTCTGCTGTCGTATTTTTTCTACGCGTTGGAGCTAGAGTCGTAACGATGATTCCGCTTTTAAACCGAAAATTCTGAACCTCTTGCCTGATTTTCGAATTCTGTTATTCGTTCTTGCAGCACGTCAGAAACGGCGCATGCAGCCAACAAGCCCCGTAGTTCGAAGGCAGCGGCCTCGGAGGTCGTCATATCTGTCGTGGTTGCCAGGAAATAACTTTACGACAGTCCGTTCGCGGTCACTTCCAACTTTTCTGAAGCCCTGCTGCAGTTCTGCTTCCAAGTGCCTCGTGCAAACAGGGCTTCAACGAGTCTTAACAAAATTACACCGAAGGGACAGCGCACCGCATTCGTACGCACCCAGCGTAATACAATTTTGCATAAGAACTATTTCTTACCTGGCATTACCGACACATATATTTTCTCTCGGTTTTCATTCATATTAATTATAAAGGAAACATGATTTATATATATTACTAGCTTACCCGGCCACGCGTTGCTGTGATATAAAATATTTTGGTTCTATTCATTTCTGGGAAATTAATTGAAAGAAATATATGTATATATATATATATAAGTATATGTACGAGTATATATGTAAAAAAAACATTGAGAACAACAAACTGAAATGTTCAGACAGCTGTCAACAAAGGCGCTTCCTGACGCGAAAGCATGGTAAAAATGAACTTTTTGCAGATTTTAGTACCTTTGCAGGTAATACAGATAAAAAATAAAGGTGTACAAACACTCGTGGGAATGAAAGGAAGGTTTATAAAAAACAGAATGAAAATGGGTTGATTTTTTCGGGAGTTATACGCGTCCGAACAAACNACCTGAGTGTAATAAACCTCAGCAATGCCGGAATAATTTGTTGTCATTAACAGTGTATACGTTTTTTTTCCATAAGTTATTAATTTGTGAAAATTACAGCATAGGGATTTAATTCAGGTGAAAATGATTTAACACTAACCCATTCCTTACTCTCTTCGCATCCTCGGCAGATAACAGAAATGTTACAGTTTCTTGGTTAGAACTATCGCCATTTCCGGTCATCTGCAACTGTTGAGACTGTATGTTCTCCACATCAGTGGTCTCAGGAGAAGTGCAGCATCCGACCCCAGATGCCAAAACATCTCTCGTCAGTGACTCATCAGCAGCATCAGTAAATAAAGCAACGCTCGTTAGAAATCTCTACTGCTGACAGTAAACAAAGGAATGTAGCTGTGAGCGATGATGGCATGGGCTGCTGCGTATGCGCTTGAGAAAATGGCCCAGTTATTCGCCAACTAGCCTAGGTTAGTTTAGGGGGTCCTATCACGTTGGTATGTTATGTTGAAAAAGTGATCGGTGAAAACGCACATGAGCAGTTACCCCGTCCACGGCGGTACGCACAGTCTCGTACTTCATGACGTCAACAAAAACTTTTGGAAATTTACAATAAAATATACTTTATATAATCTACTTGTGTTGCCGTTAGTGTCACCTAATTTTATTTTCTCTGGCAGCAACTGTGTTCCTTTTGTTGTATGCCAGTATGGAATGGAGACCCAGATAATGCCATGGATGGTTGGAGTAGATCTAGTATTTCTCATGTTACAGCATCAGGTAAAGGCACATTTTCATTGTCAGAAGGATAAGGAAGTGTACCTTAGGCAAAACTTAGAGCACCACTTAAGGCTATCACTTCATCTGAAATGTACAGCATATTTTGTCATCTAAAAATTGCACAAAGAAATTCACGCATTCCGCTGAAGGCATAAACCTCAATCACGATAGCAACAATGGTGTCAAACTGGTGATGGTAATGTATGTCGAGTCTTGGATTAACGTTCGCTGCAGCCAACAGCAAGACTTCATATTCACAATTCATTTTCGTACAGGTAGAGAAAGCTCTTACATAATGGTTTGAAATTCTTATAGTGTGAAAGTTATCGTTTTATGAGCACCATAGATGTAACGGCACATGCGTAAAACACCTGACTGAAAAAATTAAATAAGCCAAACGTTTCCATTTACAACATTTCAACAATCCTAGCTATACTTTAACACAGTAATTTCAGAGTCAAAGTCCAAAGCACAAATCTTGTTGTTGCCTCTGCCGGATTTGCAATTATACACGCGTACAAGACATCAGAAGTGATAACTCAGAAGTAAAGCACCTAACACATTGTTTTGCACTCAAAATATTTGTCACTGCAAGTTTTTTAACCCATCATTAAAATAACCTTCATTGCTTATCTGCGGGGAAATCAATCAATCGCACGCATAAAGCAAGAAGCTCAGTTGTAGATGGTTCAGCCTGTACAATCGCTAATCGCGGATGGTGGTTAACTGCTGTTTTCCCGGTTTAAACAAGCCAAATCTAACCTATGATGGTAGACGAATAAGTGCTTTTTCGGTGTAAATATAACATACACACATACTAACACACATACATACATACATATTTTTTCTTGTTAACCTATCGTCCCTGAAAACAGCAGAAACATTACATACACGTAATAAAAATATAAACTTCAAAAGCGCGTGCACAGTAAGCGCTTGTTGTCGCCACTTGGGGATGCACTCGGTAAATCTCGGGTCGCTTCTTCGGGTAAACTCGCGTGGCAGCGCGCAAAGCTACCTCCCCCCGGTTGGCGGGCGCGGGCTTTCTCAGATGTTATATCAATTGACACATATTGTCTAACAAAAATGTAAACTGTATATTTTAACTAAAGAAGTGTCATGAACATTATTTTGGTTAAATTAAACTTTTACTTATATTATATCTATAAATTACTATAATATTTCATTTATAATTAATATAAACAAAAACAGGGAGAAAATAGGTGTGTTGGTATTGCCTAGAAGGAAATAGTTATTATGCAAAATATGATTACACTGAGAGCGCGCACGAATGCGGAGCGTTGACCTTTTGATGTAATTTTCTATACTCAATTAATCTGTGTTTACATGAGGCGGAGGAATATCCTGGAAGTAGAACTTTATTAGGTCTTCATAAAAGTTGGAAGTAACCATGAATGGACTATGCCAAGCTTAAGGTGAATCAATCCCAACCATATTGCATTTATCCATTTTTTGACATGAGTTCCATTTAAGATACAATATAAATGAAATGTTTCTCGCTTCTCAAACTTGATCAAATTATCACAGATTCACTGCCTTGAGTAATTTTTGACTAGTTACTATCGGAAAGAATTTTTTTTTTTCCTTGCAGCAACAGTAGTCAAGCAATAAAGGTGATAGAAAATGTGCAAAGCAATATCCTACGCCCNTTTTTTTTTTTCCTTGCAGCAACAGTAGTCAAGCAATAAAGGTGATAGAAAATGTGCAAAGCAATATCCTACGCCCTGTCGATGCCTAAAATAAAATCTGTAATGCAATTTGTGGGGAAAATTCCGTAAAAACAAGATGGCAAATACTAATACTCCTTAATTTACGACACTTGCGACCCACATGGAAGTAACACAAGCAGATGTTCCATGGTTAGGGAATATTAGCCCATAGTGAAGGGGTTTGGGCTGCTCTGAACATCGAGGGCTTCAGAGTGGATCAGAGTGAAGCTAGGTGAGTGTGGAGCAGCGCCGGAATGCAAGGGTGGATGAAACCCTCGAGAAAACCAGCCGACCAGCGACATCGGGAACATTAGCATATAATAAGTGAGCAAAGGTTGTGGGTCAATCTTCCTTTCTTGAAGTTTGCATCCTGGTTTCAATTTTTTTTTTCCTTCCAGTGTTTTTCGTATTGTCCTTGCATATCTCCTTGTTCCATGTGTCACACAAAAATGTTATTATTTAATTTTGGTTTTTTTTGGCTGTTTTCCCCAACTGGCCACTAAATGTGATTCTTTGTTTGTTTCAGTGATGTTTCTGTGTATTTTCCCTGCTATTTTCACGTCCATAGAAGATTAATACTGGCATGCTTTACAATTCTTCCTGTAATTATATTTTGTTTCCATTGCTGCTTTAATGTTTCCTGTTATTGTAATAACAACATTTATCAAACAAGGGGACCACGGGGGCGTATTGTTTAGACTGCTCGCCTCCCACCTAGACGAACCGGGTTCGTTTCCCGGGGAGGTCGCTCCGGGATTTTTGCATGTGGGAATCGTGCCGGACGATGCCACTGGTTGGTGGGGGGTTTTCTCGGTGATCTCCCGTTTCCCCCGTCCTTGCTGCTCCACTTCACCCTCATCGGCTCTCAAGACCTCCATGTTAAGACCCGCCCAAATCTCTTCATTTACTCACTTCATCAATCAATCAATCAATCAATCTCTCCGAGTGTTGGGTTACAGAATCAAGCCAGGGAAGGTGTTCTTTCGCACAACGGAAAATGTTCCTCAACGTGTGCTACGCTCCATCGAGAATATTTTATTCTGCGGTTGGCAGTACGTAACGACTGTACTTTATGAAGTGTTTACCGTGCCAATTAATGACGCCCCTCGGACCCGCGCGGAAGAGACTCAAGAAAAGGATGTCGGAGGGGGTGAAGGGAGGTATACAAGGGGCTGCAGTAACACAAGAAATGGTCCTGTTGTGCAGCTGAATGGCAGGGAAGTGTCGGCCGCTGTGACCGTAGCCTTGGAAAAAGGGGTTGCCTCCCCCCACCCCATCTCCTTATCCAAAACAGCGGACACTCCGGCACAATGCGAGCCACCACTATAAATTACAAGCCCGGGGCCGTTAGGATCCGGGCGGCGCGGATAATGACGGCGGTTTTTATGCCAGCTAGCGAGCGACTCTCTCTCCCCCGGCCGGGGACTAATGTAAAGATCTCCGTCCTCTCGACGGAGCTGCGAGGTGCCTCCGCCCGTTACAAGGCGGCCGGAGGTGAGTCAGGCTCCCCCGTCGAGCGTGAAGTCTGTACTCCCGACTTTTACNGCCCGTTACAAGGCGGCCGGAGGTGAGTCAGGCTCCCCCGTCGAGCGTGAAGTCTGTACTCCCGACTTTTACTTTCGCGAGGAAGTGTTCCAAAACACACGGATGCAGTCTACTCGCAGTGTCTTCGCACTTGTTGAAGCAAAACTTCGAAAAATCACCCCCCATATATNACTTTCGCGAGGAAGTGTTCCAAAACACACGGATGCAGTCTACTCGCAGTGTCTTCGCACTTGTTGAAGCAAAACTTGGAAAAATCACCCCCATGTACGACGTGTTTGGTTGTTTCCTAATTACGCCATGTGCGTTTTATAATTCTTCTATAGGCTATCCACAGTAAAGTGAGCACTTTAATGAAGCCCTCTCGTTTGAAATAATGGTCAATATTATTTTATTGTAGCCTTAGACGTTAAATTTGAGTCCAGTGAAATTTATTCACTGTGTTTATTACTTACATGGCAATATTTATTTAAAAATTTTGCAGAAAGATAAAAAAAAGGCTAATAGGAAAAAAGTAACTAGTGCATCAAAAGTTCTCACTTTACCGTGTAAAATAATCTAATTTTTGATAAAATTGAACTTTGGCGTATATGTTATCTATAAATTATATTATTTAATTTATAGTTAATATGAATAAAACAGAAAGGAAAAAAAAAGCGTGTTTATAATAACTAGTAAGAAATAGTTCTTATACAGTATATTATTATACTGAGTGCGCACGAATGCAGTGCGTTGTCCCTTTGGTGTAATTTTCTAGACTTGGTTAAGCTGTGTTTTAGCCAATAGAACTTGAGCAGGGCTTCAGAATGGACTGTCTCCGTTTACACGCCTACTNATTGGTTAAGCTGTGTTTTAGCCAATAGAACTTGAGCAGGGCTTCAGAATGGACTGTCTCCGTTTACACGCCTACTCAAGCACTTTTGAAAGCCCTGCTTAAGGTCTACCTGTATGCACGTTGTGTATTCTTCCACCACATGCAAAATCAACATCGCCATGGGCCTGATCACTTATTTCGTGCGCTGGTAAAGTCAAACTGCGAAATTATTACAAAAGTAAATATTTTACGAATTAGCTAAAGTAATCGGCCAAAATTCCAAAACGAGACGGAAAGCATTAGCTTAATTTCTGGAGAAAAAACAACACTTGACTTACGAAATTTCGTCTTACCTATACCTAGTAACCCTGCTTGGCCAACTAGTCTGCTAATATAATACACATTTTAATTAGTTAGTCTTTTAATAGTTTAATTTCACGTGAATTTAGTTTAAATGCTACAATGAAAAAGAAATGGTTAATAGAGTTTTCAGGTGAAAAAAAAAGAGGAGGAAGATGAAGTAATTAAAAACTGGTTACAAGGTATATTACAAACGACTTTATGTGAAGACGAGTTCGTGAAACACAAACATACACTATAATATTATTACATACATATTTTTGAAATTTTATTTGTGGTTTAGCATATCAGGTGAGGCAGGGATGAATTAATTGCGACGAACTAGCAGCAAATTTTGTTCAACTTCCTGGAAATGTAAACACGATAACAGTCGTTTAGGTTAGATTGTAAAACGCCTGAATGCTCTCTTATCATACATGCGCCTGCACTGTTCTCCAAATGTCTCAAGGTTAATGCTATTACTGTGGTGAGTGCATGTGATGTACACTGAAGAGCCAAAAAAACTGGTATAGGCATGCGTATGCAAATAACGGAGGTATGGGACCAATCAGAGTAACGCGATGCGGTCGGAAGCTAGATCGGTTATTGCTGCTACAATGNCAAATAACGGAGGTATGGGACCAATCAGAGTAACGCGATGCGGTCGGAAGCTAGATCGGTTATTGCTGCTACAATGACAGGTTATCAAGATTTAAGTGAGTTTGAACGTGGTGTTATAGTCGGCGCACGAGAGATGGGACATAGCATCTCCGAGGTAGCGATAACATTTGGATGTTCGCGTACGACCATTTCACGGGTGTACCGTGAATATCGGGAATCCGGTAAAACATAACATCTTCGACATCGCTGCGGCCGGAAAAAGATCGTGAAAGAACGGGACAAACGACGACTGAGTGGACTCATTAAACGTGACAGACGTGCAACCCTTTCTGAAATTGGCGCAGATTGGATTTGTAGACTGCCCTGCAGGAATCATGGTGTGAATTGCCTCTTGCATGCCTTCAGACATTATTTGAGTCCATGCCACGTCGTCTTGCGGCACTTCTGCAAGCTNGGGGGGCTACTCGATATTAGGCAGGTGTACCAGTTTTTTTTACTCTTCAGTGTAATTCATTGTCAAACACCAACATGCATTTTTATTGCTATCGGTATAAGGTGGTATGCATACTAGCAAAAAATCACTTCTTAAGTTTTCCCATGTTTAAGTGAATCATCATAAACACATACGTGAAAAATATAATTTAAACTCAGTGCTTACATCATGAAGTTAAGGGACCGGCCTACTCGGAGTTGTTTCCCGCGTTTGAGACTCAGAAGCACAGGAGCGAAAAGGGCGAGACTGCCACGCGCATCAAGTGCGCAGTCGCCACTACGCGCAGGACTCGTGCTGCCTCTACCTACGGGGCTATAAGCTGCGATCCTATCACTCCGTTGATAGGAAGTGTTTAGCAAGGTCCGATGCGTGTCCCTCGATTACTTTTGTGTGTATCTGACCTCAATGTTGTGGAATATAGCTCTTTTGAAAAAGCAGCTTTTAATTAAGTTGGAGTGCTCCTAAATTGCGTTATAATTTGTGTTATTTCGTGAAACTAAGCGACAGGCATAGTCTGAAGTGTGTGTTCTTTTCGTAGATCAGAACCAAGGACGCACACTTATTAGATACGTAAACAAAGTCCTGAATTTTAAATAGGGTTGTCGACTTTCCTAAATTTGCCATAAGAGCCACTTCCGACAACTCGACACATTAAATCTGGCCCTTAATGAAATGATAAAGGAAATTGTTATAAAAAAAAAAACAATTTCAGATATTATCTGTAACGTGCATAAGTCAGTAATAAACANAAACAATTTCAGTTAACGTTTTAACTAAACGTATACAACAATTAAATGTTAGTTTCAAATAAATTCATAATCGAGTGTGGTTAGAATATCTTATTTATTCGTCTTTAAACCAGACGACAACAAAACACAATGAAAGAAAAGATACATTGTGACAAGCGCTACTTCGCCAAACGCACTTGTTGATCAACGCTACCTGCCGGTGACAATTGTAACTATCTGTGAACACTGCGTCAGAGCATCAGAGTAAACGTACCCTGTAATCGCGGAACTGGTAAATTACTGGCACTGTGTTGATTAATACTCAGTTCATTTTCGAAAAAGTCTTATATACGCGATATATGACGTCCTGTCCTATGTCCTTACTAGATAAATCTTTCAGGAAACTCCGTAAAAATACAGGACAGTTGGCTACACTATTTTTAAACGCACTTCGAGGGTTCCTTAAACTGTCTTAACAAAGCTTTCAGAATACACTTTAATCGTTTGTGAGGAATCTTAGTTTTACCGTAGTGAGTTCACGCTACACGTGTAATCCAGACGTCACGTCTAAAGGAACCTGGAAGTTCTGACACACTCTGTAGCTGTAGCGAGCTCGGTGTACTTTTCCGAGGCGTCGGCCGTTGCCGTTGCAGAAGTTAGCCCGGTATATGCTACGTCGTTTGCGCGTTTGCGCAACTGTCTCTCAGTCTCGACGTGTTATCTGCTCCTCATGTCACAACGACGCTTCTTCCGAACTTCAGGGGGTGACCCAGATCTTACTCACTGCATGGCTCTGCACCGTCACTATTAAGGCCGTTGTCTACCACCAAACAATTATGTACTTTTTTTTATCTCTCAAATACTTATATGTATATATAAGTTGCGGGTGTTCCTGAGTTTTTGTAGAATGAGTTATATTAAGCATATCATAAAACACACTAAGAAAAATTAATTTTCATCAGGTTCGCTTTCGACACTCCCATATATCGTTGTATTCATTTAATTTGTATAACTCACAAACTACAATATTCTAACTTTGGCAGGTTACTATTAAAAATTATTGACTCAAACATGTTTAATTTTATGGGTGGGGTACCGTGTGAAATGCAAATAGGCCCTATACCACAAAATCTAAAAAAAGAAATCGAAAATGAAAAAAAAAAAAAAAAAATCTTAATTTCCAGCAATTTTTAAAGATAGTAAAATTGTATTTTTGTTAGTTATATATGTACATGTCTTGAGATAGTTCATTTCATTGCTTTTCAGTATAAAGTGTCAGTTTTTTTTAGTAAGATACATTTATGGCATTTGTAAAACATAAAAAAACAGGGGAAATTAAGATTTGCTTTTGTAACAAATTTTTTGTTTTTCTGGGAATGATATAACGAGTATGGCCTTCTGTGATGAAAAATATTTAAAATTCTATTTTTTTTCTTTTTTAGTGAACATTATTGAGTGTGGTTTGTATCCCACCATACTCTGTTTGTCACACCGTCCATGCGTGTTGATTGGAGCTGCCCTCTGTCGGTTTTAGAGAACTCAAGAACACAGCGCACGTAAATTGAACTCCCATAAATGTAATTATCACATTTGCATACAACAGCACAACATGTCGGCGAGACAACACAACGCCCATATCAACACCGGTTAGCTTGCTGGCTGGCCGAAAGTTTCTCTCCCAAGGCGAAACACAGACACAAAAAATGTTTCAGACATAACAACAGAAATACAGCTTAATAACGGGTTGTGCGTCCACAAATGCCATTCGCACGGCACCTCACCTTAGTTATGTCATTCTTGAGCAAAACCCCGCAAACACAAAGCAACAAAATTGCTTACAATATAACATGTAGGAAAAAACACACTCTAGGCCCGAATAAGTGATATAAATCAGTGAAATGACATACACTGAAAATCAGTTGATAAGTTACTGCCGACTGACGAATCAAGCAAATGAACTTCGGACAAGTGACCTATGGCGGTGGAATTCTCGGCATTCAGTGTAAATCACAAATAAATCAGTGAAATAAAGCATCATATTATTTAGTTATCTGGCTCTTACTATCAGCCACGTAAATTTCAGTCGTTTTCACTGATGTGGCTCAATTCTCACTGTTTCAGATTTAGAGTGTAGATAATTTAGATGTATGAAGGTTTTATTATAAATTTTTCATAAATAAGTTTAATATGAGTAAGATAACGATTTCTGTATTTACGTTCCCTTGCAACAAAAATTATGCAAAAGAAAAAGTGTTTATGTCATTATATTGCGTTACTTCATTTTAAATTAAGTGATTAGGCCTACTGCATGTTTTTTACAGCATACACAGCGACAGGATCGTTGTTGAAGTGATACCTTCAAAACATACCAACAAGAACTGAGTTAGGGAAGTAACTTCATTGTTGTCACTTCCAGCCAGTTTTAACATCCTTTGACTGCTATTAGAAATAATACCTTGGGTGAAGAGTGAAGAAATTTGGGCGGCTCTTAACATGGAGGTCTTGAGAGCCGATGAGGGTAAAGCGAGGTAAGTATGGAGCAGTACTTACCGTATCTCTGTTACTTGAGAAGTAAACTGACTACGAAAACAACTCAAGTAATGGGTTTGAGCCAATTTTGCAAGTTCGGAATGTAAATGTGTACTCTCAACAACTTTGATGAAAGACTATATGCTCACAAACACGTGGACTTTGATGAACTTAATTTAGTTACTGTCACCGAGTCAACAGTAATCGTGGTAGGGGCCGCGGTTGACGTAGTGGCTGGAGCGTTCGCTTCCCACCTAGGCGAACCGGGTTCGATTCCCGGTGGAGATACTCCCAGATATCCGGCTCATGGATATAGTGTCGGACGATGTCGCTGGTCGGCGTGTTTTCTCGGGGGTCTCCCGTTTGCCCCGCCCTTGCATTCCGGCGCTGCTCCATATTCACCTTGCTTCTCCCTCGTCGGCTCCAAACTCCCCCACTCCGCTAACACGGCAGTCGAAGAGTTCAGTCAGGAAGACATGTCGCTGACTCAGGAACCAGCAGTCATTTGCACGCCGGCAAGTCGACAATATGGCTGGCAACTTGGTTAGTTTGGACGTGTGGCGCCTTGTATTTGAACTAAAACTGTGGTTCATATATATATATATGTTGTGTCCGATTGTTCGGAAGTGTATAACTCCCAAAAAAATCAACCAATTTTCATTCTGTTTTTTTATAGACCTTCCTTTCGTTCCCACGAGTGTTTGTACACCTTTCTTTTTTTATCTGTATTACCTACGAAGGTACTAAAATCAGCAAAAAGTTCATTTTTACCATGCTTTCGCGTCAGGAAGCGCCTTTTTTGACAGCTGTCTGTTTAAACATTTCAATTTGTTGTTCTCAATGTTTTTTTTTTCGATTGTTTAAAGATTTTGGAAATGCATATACTTTAATTTCACAGAACTGAATATAACCAAAATCTTTTATGCCACAGCAACGCGTGGCCGGGTAAGCTAGTTGTGTAATAACACACACTGGTGTTACATTTATGCGCACCTCGGTGTCTTGGAAATGAATCTGATGGGCTAAAGTGCACGTCATGAAGTTTCCTGGCAATAATGAAAATGTACATACCTGGTCGAACGCTATTTCGCGAGGAAACTTCGTGCCTACACATTTTTCGCGTGTAAGCATATGTTTGTCTACAGTGCCGATCAATAGTTTACATACAGCGCGCCATTCTGTATAACCCGCAGATATTTTGCAGGAATTTTTCGCAAAAACATCCAAGCGAATCAAACATTGTGTATCGGTCCAGTGAATTGTAGGTTTGAGAAACACGTAGAGTCTATACATACAAAATTCTAGTAGAACATCTTGCAAAAACAAACACACAATGACACCCGAAATAATACATACACCCCGTTACAAGTAACAAATGTTTTCGTACGCTCATATGATTCCCGTAGTATTTCCCATCTGGGTGACTGTGCAATGTAAAGTAAAACGATATGCGGTAAAGGTAAAAACATGCTGACGGACAAACCTAGGAGCAGGCGGCCAAATGTACTTTCTCGTATTGAGGAAAGATGTATTGTGAAACAAATTCGTCGGAGACCTTTTATCAGTGCATGCGCTATTGCAAGGGACCAAAGAAATACTTTAAAAAATCGGCGTGTCACCAATGGCAGTGAGAAGAGTGCCCAGGAATAATAGCTATAACGCAAGAACACAGCGGAAGAAACCTTACATAAGCAAATGTAATCAGAAGAAGAGACTTAACTTCGCGAAGGCAATGATTACTAGACTTATGTAATATTTGCAGATGATAAACGTTTTCGGTCATGACGATCCGCCAAAGGGGTGGATNCGAGTGCACGTGGTGTTGGTGAACTGGCGTTTAGCCTATAGAAGGACGATTGTATCAATATAAATATACTGAACTGTTGAAACAGAATTTGCTACGAAGTGCCATATACAACTTGACGTAATAATTTAAATTTTACCAGGATAATAATCCTGAGCGTAAATCCTACGCAACACGAATGTGGCTGCTGTTTGTCTTCGTGTGATAGAAACTCCACCCCAATCCTCAGGCTTAAAACCAATAGAGCATCTGTGGGCATACTTAGACAAAAATCTACGAAAACATCACATTTCGAGTGTGTGGAACTTGAAGGGGATTCCTTCATGCGTGGGACTATGTCCCTACCAGTGTCACCCAGACGCTAGTAAAGACAACGCCAGCGCGTCTGAAAAGCTTTCTGTAGCAAAAGGGAGGTCCTACTAAATATTAATTAGAGAATTTGTATTGTTTATGTTTACGAACACTTCTGTTCTTCGTACGAAGGTATGAACGTTTNATAAATATTAATTAGAGAATTTGTATTGTTTATGTTTACGAACACTTCTGTTCTTCGTACGAAGGTATGAACGTTTCTGATTCTGAAAATGTACGTTTATTTACATTCGTGTAATATATTGTTTTGTTTGTTTTATTAGGAATTTTGCTTATGTGTTATATTTGATGGAATGGAATACAAAATCACAGCTGGGCGCATACGTGTGTGTCAACATGATTGCTTACTATACGGACTTCGTGAAAAGTGCGGGACATATGAACACTTGTTATCGTCACTGTATCTACTTTATAGACTTTCAAGAGTAACTTTCAGTAAAATTTGTGGTATGTTTGTATGTGTGCACTTCTATGATAAATCAGTTACCTAAGATAAATGTGTTGGAAGTATTTTAATTGTTTCATTAGTTAGTTTCTACAAATTATTTGGAACAACACAGATATTTTACAAAATGTAATAGATACAAATCGAGCTTCACTCCAAAGAGGTTGCATATACAATATCTTCTCCATTAGTTGGATATCACTACTATAAAAAATAATAAAGAAATGGTTTACAACATTTGAGATACGTACATATTCAGCGAATGTCTCAATAAGTAATATTTCTGAACATTGTTCTTAAATTGTTTACAAATGCCAACAAATTTAAAGGAGAGAAAATGTTGTATTCGGTAGAGTCCACTTTAGTTTCCCGCATTGCTATGCATACTCCAAAACGATGTCGCGTAACGTTCGTGTTGCTTATCGCCAGTGACGTCTAGTGGAGGTTGCAAGACCTTGTACACAGACGCCTCTGCGTCTGTGGCACGTCTTTTCGTAGGCAAACATACTGGGGGCACGTTTACGAGAGTCGTCAGGAAAGCAGGATTCCAAACAACCTGCGACGCAGTTCAAGCGTCAGCCAGGCGGCACGCTCAACATGTCTTATATGCACAGCCTGATATGTGGTAACATTTTCCATGTTATTATACGTAAAAAACTGTCGTCACAATTTCGAAAGTTTACGTAAAAAAAAAAGTATTTACAATTTCTTTATCGACATAATATACATGTAAGTAGAGTGGANAATTTCGAAAGTTTACGTAAAAAAAAAAGTATTTACAATTTCTTTATCGACATAATATACATGTAAGTAGAGTGGATATATTTTGCCGCTCTGAGCGATCCCACCGGGAATGTAACCCTGTTCGCCTTGGTGGGAGGCGAGTAGTCTGACCANAGTAGAGTGGAGATATTTTGCCGCTCTGAGCGATCCCACCGGGAATGTAACCCTGTTCGCCTTGGTGGGAGGCGAGGAGTCTGACCACTACGTCACCGCGGCCCCTTACATAAATAGACTTGCGAACTATATGTTAAGGCTTGGGCTCACATGTCATGTTGAATTACTGGTTTATAGCTCACTTCAGTCGTTTAGGGACAATTATTTTCAAACTACAACTGTACGTCTCTGGCGATGTGCATTACGCTGAATAACAAGCATGAGTTCTGAGTGTTTGCCTAGTAGTAATTTTTGCGTATTTAGAGAATCGTTATTTTTAAATTATCAATAATTTCTCGCAGCTTCACAATTACCAGATAACGCGTGGATAAAATTCGGCGACTACATTTGAAGACACTTGAGAATTGTTAACGTTCTGCAATAATAAATATTAAGTTTATTTCAATGAACAGGAAGTTATGCACGCAAGTGGACATTGCTGAGGCGACGTCTCGGGAGTGTTTTCCTGCCTGCGTACGCGGACTTGTGCACGACGGCGCTAAAACAGAGCAGTCGCTTTATCGCATCGGCTGGCCGTACAGTCCTACCCAAGAGTTTATTCGCGCGGAGCAAGTTCACTACAGGTCACGAACTCACACGTTAGACGTCTTACCCGCAGAAAGTTAGGCCGGCAGGTATGTAGGGCTTAACGTCTCGTAGACAGCGAAGTCAGTGGAGACGGAGCAAGTTGCACAAAGAAGTGAGGCCATAGCTTGAAGTACAGAACGAGCCCAACATGCGCCTGGCAGCCGTGGAAAACAGAACTCAAGATCGCCGGACCGCGATTCGAACCCAGGTCCTCCCGAATGTAAGTCCGGTGGTTTACCGCTGCGCCACCTAGCTCGGTAAGTTAGATGACTTCACGTCCAACTCTAATCATTATTCCGTAAATTCTGCACACTACTTACACGGCATTTAAGCTAATGCTACATTATTATAAGATGCATGATTTAGAAAAAATAGTGATGGTATAAAACACGGTATTCCATACTCCCCGCCGTTGGTGTTACGTCCTTGAAGCATGCATATGTACGTATTTATAGTCCATTCACGGTTACATCCAAACCTTTCCGAAGCCCTGTTAAAGTTCTACTTTCAGGATATTCCTTCGCCGCCTCATGCAAACAAAGCTTATCCGAGTCTAGGAAATTACAACTAAGGGACAGCACACCGCATTCTTGCCCACCCAGTGTCATAATATTTTGCATAACTATTTCCTACTATGCATTACCAAAACTCTTTTTCCCACTGTTTTATTCGTATTTAAATTATAAATGAAATAATATAATTTATATATAAAATATAATTAAAATTTAGACGTAACCAAAAATAAGGCACTTTTTATGTTAACACAAGTTTAAAACACTTGTGATACGTAACATAATCAGGAAACAGCCAAGCAAGTCATACGTGGTGTGATTTTTTAAGGTTTGATTCAAGAAGTGCGAAGAAACCACAAATAGACTATAAGAAAAACACAAGCCTTAGTACCTCGACTCGCAGATGAAGACTGTCTCCACTCTAAATCTTAATCAACGATTTCAACCAGTAGAATTATTATAAAGAATCTTCAGTTAATGAGCTGTTATATACTGGTTGTTATGGTGTGATCAGGCCTTAGCTGAACGGCTTGCCTGATCACACCTTCAAACATTAAACCTGGAAACGAGCGGGATTGCAACGCCACCATTTGGTCGTCGATCCTTGCGAAAGAAGACAGTTGCAGAATTCCCACCCACCGGTCACTGAGCGGGGCCGCGGAACCACGCGCTTGGTATAGGCCGGCGTAACACCCGGAAGAGCGTTTTTTCGTCTTTAGTCCTTTGGGCGACCCGACCAGCGAAGCAGACCAGGAAGATGGGTGTGTCCGGCCGGCGTTAACCGTCTCGCAGAATCAGCCTCCGGCTGCAACAAGGTGATGACTTTCCAGTTAGGTTTAATTAAAATGGCGTGAATCATAATGTAATTAAATAATCATCTTGGTATTCAATTTAAAGCTCCCCCGATCAATAGTCATTTAAAAAGCAACTGTATAATATTCAAAGCCTCATCAGATACTGTTGTGCTCTACCGAATCATGACTCATTATTGAGCTACGTCCCTAAACAACTTTCACGTACGAATTGGCTGAAGAGCTTAGTTCGTAACATGGTGAATCCGTGGTACTGAAGTTTCACTGCCAGGCCAGTGCAGCGGTAAAGCTTATGCTTGCTGGTAAGCACGTAGATTGAATGTAATGAACAGTGCCCATGCCTCAAGTAACCGCCTCCTTGATCCGCACTGGGGGTGACGCGTGCGTCTGATTATCACACGTTGGCGTACGGTGAGGTGGGCAAACAATACTAATCACGCGAGCCTTTATCTCTCGCAGGCACTCAGAGGGGAGGACGATATTCACAAATACTCGATATTGCACGCGTCCACGAAATGATCCCGAATATGCCGTTTTAAAAAACTTAACTGATTTCTTCCCTTGTTACACTTTTTTCAACTTAGTGTAACATTAAGTTTCCCCATCGGGCTCCTATGCAGGAAGGTTGTTCAGCGGAACGGCTTATAAACATAACTAAACAATTGAATTTAAAAACTTTACACACAACCTTGTCATATCAGGGAGTCGAACAGCGTAAATTACAACTTTGGTGAAAAGAGGTCACCTGCATTTCAAAGGTTATTACATTTAAGGTTCAGTGACTGAAAATATTGCCTATGGCACTGAAAGGAATGTGAACAGCGTTTGTTGAAAACCGTTCGCGCGGTAAATTAGACCTTTGTTTAGGCGGTTCCGAACGTTTTGTCATTTAAACTTCTGTACGCCAACCTCTCTCCTTGTTGGTTTCGCAGTTGTTATCAACAGTCCTTTGTGTCACTGAAATTTTGACATGTCTCGTTTCCTCGGCCTATCGGACGTTCTTGGTATTAACTGCTGTGTTATCTCTTAGAGAGAGAAAAACTTTTTAACTCTGCGATAATGCAGTTCACCGTAGACAGTCACCGTGAAGGGAACCACACGTGATTGGAAGGTTACACTCTGCCACTGGAGAAGTGATCACATCGTATGGCCGACACCAAACCAAGGAATGCTTGTGGCAAACGGTGATACCCCGATACACGTAACGCGCACTCTTAAGAAATTATTCGCAAATTTATCACATCAGTGTGTACATGTACGTACGTGTAGTGAAAAAGAACATATGACAAAGTTATTTTCACTCACATGCTGTACGTAGCTATACGGTAGCATTTCTTAAATTCCTCACGAAGGAGTCAAATGCGTAGATAAGTTTCCAACCTCTACAGGGTGATTCTAAAATCACGGGACAAACATTGAGGGGTGGTAGAGCTCACTAAAACAAACTATTATCGTATAGGAATATATGCGCGGAAGTGACGCGTTGAGGCACAAACACAAAATAATAACACATTAACGGAAACATAAAATGTTCATTAGCAGCTTACTTAACGAGTGATTCCGTACAGAAAATGTTAAAACAGTTGCTGGAAATGCATCCACCAACAGTCACGCATGCTTGGCGACCTCTACATACGGCCTGATTGGCTGACAATGGTGGCGTGCGTGAAATACCCGGCGTATTTGAATCTGTTTGCCAATCATTCCACCGATGCTACCAAGCTTGCATCACTGTCGGTGGTAGCAATTTTGAGCAATTATTATAAACATTGCTGTAAAAAGGCATTTAGCGGCGACGTTGTAAATAAACAATGTGTTGCATTTCATGTGTTATTTTTGTGTTTGTGCCTCAACGCGTCACTCCCGCCCATATATTCATATACAATAATTGTTTGTTTTAGTGAGCTCTACCACCCCTCAATGTTTGTCCCGTGATTTTAGAATCATCCTCTATAGTAGCAATGCTTAATATTCATATATTTGCAACTTGAAGTGTGGTATTATTTCCAATTAATGTATAGGCTAGAAAATTGCATCACTGTTCAGGAAGTCAGCTAAAAAAAAACTCAGTGTAATATAAATTTAATAAACCAACTAAAAAAGCTTTACAAACCCTGTGAAGAAAATGGCGAACCAGTGGTATTTCGGCGTAAGTATGATTCGTGGTTCCACGAGGGGGTGAGGGGGGGGG
>NQII01003641.1:73781-134590 GCA_002778355.1 Clitarchus hookeri | reverse complement strand
CGACACGGCCGCCGATAGCGAGGCACCGCTGTTGCGCAACGTGCTTGCTTCTCTCCTCGGGAGCCCCGGCCACGTTGTCCTGCCCCAGCGGGGGAGAGGCCCCGGGAAGGAGATGTCCACGGCCGAAGATTCCCACTCTCGTCAATAGAGCTGCTTGTATTTCGCTAATCCCTTTCGGTGGCATGTCAAGAGTGTCGGTCACGAAAAAAAATGTGCTATTTAATCACACCCGTGACTATTTTTTTCCTCGTGGGAATAATGCCGGACGATGCCGCTGCTCGGCTGGTTTTCTCGGGAACCTCCCGTTTCCCCCCGCCCTTGCATTCTGGCGCTTCTCCATACTCACCTCGCTTCACCCTCATCGGCTCTCAAAACCTCGATGTTAAGAGCCAACCAAATCTCTTCACTCGCTCACTACTTTTTCCTCAGATAAAATATTTTTGAAACATTGCATGTCAAAGCCAAAATTTTACTGTTTTTGTAATTTTCAATTAAAATGAAGTAAATAAATTGCTCAAAATTAATCAAGGGCAACTGAAAGGCCTTCTCTTAATTCATTTTAAGTTATGCATAGCAAAAGTTATTTTTCAAAAATGCAGGTGCAGCTACAAATCAAAAGTATGGGAGTATGTATTTATTTTCAACTTTTTTTTTTTTAGTTGCGCATACATTTTATTGTACGATTTTATAGAAGTCTTAGGTATCTCTTGACATCTTTCAGTGTGAATTATCTCATTTCTGTAAGTATGTTAGTTTTCATTATTAGTACATTTCTAAAACGGTTGAAATTATGATTCTGAAATGTATTTATTCGAATTGAGCATTGTGTGGTACAAATATAAAAATAAGGGCATTTGCCAAGAAAACATTCGTTAAGGGAACTTCCTAGCAAAATACCGTCTGGTAAAATCAGTGTTTGCCCGTATAAGCGTATCTCAGTGGGAATACGAATTTTTTTCCAGAAAAGGTGCCATGAAATTATTATATACCGCTGTCACGTTTTACTTTTATCATATGAAGTACATACACAGAGAAAAAAAAATCGTGAAAATGTTAAATATCGCATTTTGAAAGCCGGCCTATGCAGTTTCCTTAGGCGGCGAGAGAAAAGTACAAACATACGTGCGTAGTTTAATCTGTGGGCTTTCCTCGCGTGTAATAAAGTCCCACTGTTACAGGCTTGATTTGCACAGTGCAGGACCACGACGGAAGAAACACTGCACTCCTTGCACGTAGGAGCGATGAGTCACTAGGGGCGCGTGTTACTGTCACCCGTATCGCTCCCTCACTTCTTGACCTTGGATGCGTAGCTGTGCACTCTTCTTAAATATATCAAAGGTGAAAATAAATTATAAATGGTTTAAAAAATGCNGCCTTGGATGCGTAGCTGTGCACTCTTCTTAAATATATCAAAGGTGAAAATAAATTATAAATGGTTTAAAAAATGCCATTTTTCCTGTATTCGTGCGCAGTTTCCTTAGAAGGGTGAGGAGAAAAGTACAAAGTGGCGTCTACAGTTAAATCCACCGGCTTACATCGCGTGTTGGATATAGTCCGTTCATGGTTAATCCGACTTCTCTGAAGCCCTGCTAAGGTTCTACTTCCAGAGTATTCCTCCACCCCACGCAAGCAAAGCTTAAACAAGTCTAGGGAACTACACCAAGTGGACAAAGCACAGCATGCAAGCGCAATTGGCTTAATAACGAATACCGAGGCCACAGACGTGTCAGAGTGCGTCAATTACTTGTCACTAATAAGTTTTATGCGTGTGCCGTATCTCGCGTGAATCCGATAATGTCTGAATAGAGTGAAGGAGGGGTTTACAGTGCTTCTGTCCCGTGTTCAAATCGCGCTTCCAAACATTATTAACATTTAAAAATTTATTTTTATACGTATATAGGTATATAAACACACGAAACGTTTCAATAGTCCGTATATACAAAAAAAAAGTTTTCTGCGAAATTCACAGGAAGTGATATTATATTGTACATAATATATAATTTTAAGCATATGCGTGGAAAAGATTTTTTCAGTACAGTTTTGTAATTTGAAGGAAAATTTTTCAAACAGGGTAGGCAGAATGATTCTGTATTAATGAGCTATTGCATTCCACAATACATAAACTAATCAAATCACCATAATCCTCAACCAGGAATCGAACCTGGATCCCGGACATGAGAAAAAATCAGTTCTGCCAACAACACTACTGAGGTTATGAGTAACAGTAGTGAAAACGTTTGAATACAACTTTCGAGGGGAAAGAATCCCCGCCCGTATCTTTATAATTTTTTTTATGTAAACGCTGACTGACGTGTTCTTATAGTGTTAGCGACGAGTAATGAAAATATTAATCCCATGACCTAAAATCTTATCACAAGTATGATATATAATTTGTCACCCATTGAACGTAGCTTGTATTTATTCATACAGACTGAAGAAAGAATTAGATTAAGTTCCGTATTCACTTCTCTGACATTTTCACAAAGTCACTTGATCGGTATTTTTTTTTTTTTTACGTAAGACAATAGGTAATGAAAAGGGGTGAACAAGTTAATTAATAAAAGACTTGCAAGAATGCTAGTTCTTCCGTGGCCGCTGTCGTGCACGATTCTGATTTATGGACTTTGTGTTGTAGGCGCGCCGTCGTCTGTGTGTTGGTCAGATGTGCAGAACGTTCTCGACTCTCGGCGTATGTGTAGAACGTTCTCGACTATCGGCGTATGTGTAGAACGTTCTCGACTATCGGCGTATGTGTAGAACGTTCTCGACTATCGGCGTATGTGTAGAACGTTCTCGACTCTCGGCGTATGTGTAGAACGTTCTCGACTCTCGGCGTATGTGTAGAACGTTCTCGACTCTCGGCGTTGTTTGCGATTTTGGAATTTCGTTTTCGAGGATTTTGTCACGCTAGTTATTTATTTATTTATTTATTTATTATGCTTGCTGTAGGCACATAGGTGTTGACATTAAACATATGTATTCCAAGAATTTAAAATTAACCGTGAGCAAGATAGAAAGCAAATACGCTAAAGACTAACTACATTAGACACGCGCTAGTGCAGAAAATAACGGTAAGAGGTGCCTCTGTTTTTCTAAGTATTGAATTNGGCGTTGTTTGCGATTTTGGAATTTCGTTTTCGAGGATTTTGTCACGCTAGTTTGTTATTTATTTATTTATTTATTATGCTTGCTGTAGGCACATAGGTGTTGACATTAAACATATGTATTCCAAGAATTTAAAATTAACCGTGAGCAAGATAGAAAGCAAATACGCTAAGNATTTAAAATTAACCGTGAGCAAGATAGAAAGCAAATACGCTAAGGACTAACTACATTAGACACGCGCTAGTGCAGAAAATAACGGTAAGAGGTGCCTCTGTTTTTCTAAGTATTGAATTATTGTCTAACATTTCTCAAATATAATACATTTGACATTTTTTTGTTTCTTTTTTCGTGGCACTTATGTTTATTGTCTTGAAGGACGAACGCTTTACAGAAAGAAAAATTATATTTGGTCTACAGTCCACGATGTCAGTATCGCTAACATTAATATCAATGAAAAGAGTGCTGCTATCCCGTGAGTAGACACGACATTCCTTTGGAGAGGTAATGGCCAACGGCTCATGGCCACGACCAGTAACATACATAACAATCAAGCGAATCGAATGCCACAGAGACGAAAATCCCAGAGATTCAACAAAACATCAAAACTCCAGGGGCCGCGGTGGCTGAGCGGTTAGACTGCTCTCCTCCCACCAAGGCGAACCGGGTCCAATCAATCCCCGGCCGCGCCATTCCCGGATTTTTGCATGTGGGAATCGTGCCGGACGTCGCCGCTGGTCGGCGGCTTTTCTCGGGGATCTCCCCTTGCGTTCCGGCGCCGCTGCTCCAAACTCACCTCAATCGCCCTTATCGGCTCTCAAGACCTCGCTGATAAGAACCGCCCAAATCTCTTCGCTCACTCAAAACTCCAGAACAGTCTATGTATTAAGGTGAACACACACATGTCGCCGTAACTACAGCAGACTTAATATTCGAGACTGCACACGACGGTGGCGAGACGTGACGCTTGCAAATTTTTTCGCATAAATGCGCAATCCATCTGTATTGGTCTCGTAGCGCATCTCCTTATCAAGTTTATTCGCTGGGACCTCATGTGAAAAAGTGACGTGATGTGTATTAAGTGTAACGTAAATCCCAGTGACAGTAACTTTAAAATTATGATTCATGCAGAGATATGAAATGAAATCGTCAAAATTTGAACCTCTTCATCTCATTAGCGTGACATCCCTAGGGTCTCTATGCATGATGCACGCGCGCCTTTTGTCGCACGAAAGCCGAAGACGATGACGCGCCAGTTCTTTACATACATACATACATACATACGGCACGTACATATAACGTAACGGGCCGCTTGTGCCTGGTGTCCCAGTATGGGACAGGTTGGATGGAGTACCTGCTCGACACGACCTCACATCCATTTCTAACCTTGTGGCGACCCTAATGGGCCTCCCAAGTGTTTTTGATGTGCGCCGTCGACAACGGGGCGTTTCTTGAAAGGTGGTCGCCCATCCAAGTACTGATCCCGCCACACCACGGTGATCGGAAGACCACCAGGTTACCATGGCGGTACGGCCGTCACCAGAATGCACGCACAGCGGAGCCTTGGTGTGCCTTTATACCAGGTCGTGCAACCTGCGAAGTGCGTCGTCGTTAGCTAGAGGTCGCAGCGTCAAATACGGTCCGCGACACAGATGCACCCTATCATACGGAGCATTCATTACCTGCGACATGTCACTTGTCGCGCTGCCGGCGAGACCGCAGGGCAGCCAACCTTAATGTTATACGTGTGTTGGAACCTGATGCATCACGATTGCTACAAAGTGTATGCGTTTTTACTTCGTGCAGGTTTGGATGCGTCTCCCGGGCCTACGTACGTACAGTGACTCGCATTGACAGTAGTACACCTATTCTAAGATATTTCATTGTTGTAAAACAAGTCTTCTGGGTATTAAAATTGAGTGTATTGGTGAATAAATGTATTTACAAACATCATACAACAGATGCAAAAAGCAAATATCATTATAATATAATACTTATATAAATTTACAACAAATTTAGGTCAAGATGTACACCACAATGAAAATGGCACAATCTGTATTTGTCCTGTCGTTGAAGATCTCCTTAAGCCTATCTCGGTGCCACGGACTATGGAAGATATTACAGAGCTAATGAATTTGTTCCAAAACGCGGAGAAATTCTACAATGGCTTCGTGCTTTGTATCATATTATTTTCAGTCAAACGGCATTGTAAAAGGTTAAGAGTATTATGTTTTTCTTCGAAATTTCATTACAAGAAATTTTATTCTTAAACATTGTTCTTAAATATTTGTTTCAGCCATTTCCGCTCTAAAATAAATACGTTTTTAGGTAAGAACTGAGAAACTGACATTTATTTACACGTGTATGTTAACCTCAAACACGCTCGGTAAAACGTTCATTGGTTTTCCAATAAAGCTGTGAAAGCCTTTCGTGCTGTGTTGTAGGTAGACCCCGCAAGAGCGCGGAGGGTATAAATTAACGCTAAACTCGTCAAGCAGGTTTAAATCAAACAATGAAGGTTGATTAGTTTTGCGAGTCAGTATTTTGCCAGAGGGATGCATTTCTCTCCAGCTGTTTCGTACGCTGTACATTTGTGCATTTGATTGCGGTGCTAGAGGAATATGTGAGAACAAAGACGTTCAGACAACATTTGGTGAAATAGTAGGCCTACTTACTCTTCATCATTTAATGCTGCTAAGATATCCTAAAGCTGACAGTTAACAAGAATATGCAAACTGAGACGAACCATCCTATCAGTGATCCCATTTTCGTGGCACTTGAGCAGACAGGACGTCTGAATAAAAGAGGTTTACACAATGAAATGGCTTCCGTATTTGAACCACGTTCATATATTTAACTGCCGACATTTCAGCAGTCGTCGCAGGTGTCATCTTCGGGGACGGTGGAATGTCTGCAGCAGTAACTGCATCAGCAAGGCATCTGCAAGGACTGCCGAGAGGATGATCCATGAAGTGGCTTAGGCTCGGAAGCCAAGAAAACGGAGACAATGGCCGCAAAAGTCTACAATACATTTTACTATCGCTCATAGCTGAATGCCCAAACGAGGTGGCGCAAAGGTAAACTACTGGACTCGTATTCGGGAGGAATTGGGTTCGATGCGCGGCCATCCTGATTTCGGCTCTCCGTGGCTTCCCGAAAACACTCGAGGCGAATTCTGTTATGGTTCTTTACTACAAGCCATGGCATATTACTTACCCCTCTCCTGCTTCCCTGAGTAACTAGCTCAGTCTCTAATGGCCTCGCTGTCAATGTGACGCTAAGCCCAACCTACCACAGATGAGAGGAAGTTGTTTTTCAGGGAAAGATGTGATAAATTCGTAACCCATCCCAGCTTCCTCCACCCGACATAATGCATGTTTAAAAACATTCTTATTTGAGACTTTACAAGACCACTCAACGTGGAGAGGTTTGGACGGCTCTTTTAACACCGATGTCTTGAGAGTCAATGAGGATGAAGCGAGGCGAGTGTGGAGCGGCGCTGGAATGTGAGGGCGGGCGAAGCGGGAGTTCCCCGAGAAAACTACGCCGACCAGCCGCGTCGTCCGGCACGATTTCCACGTGCGATTGTCCGGGATTCACCCCGGCCGGGAATTGGACCCAGTTCGCCGCGGTGGGAGTGGAGCGCTCTAGCCGCTGGGGCAACCGCGGCCCCACGAGTGTCAACGGACTCGCGCCGCAGCAGCCTTGCAACATCGTGGAAGTGCTTGCGCCCGCAACAAGTTACCCCGGAGGTTTAGTAAACACGCCGATCAAACCGGAGCACCTCCATGTGGGTGTGTGTGTGTGTGTGTGCTGTGTGTATGGCGATGTTGTACGTTTGCGACACCAACGCCAGCTAGCTGAGTAATCAAGACCACCGTATGACCGTACCTAGCGTTATTTGGCTGTGAGAGAACTTGCAAGAAGGCCAGCGTTGCCAACTGTAGTCGAATTCGGTTATAGTATGTAGCCAAATTTCAGGTTATACAACTTCTAGCTGTACTCAAATTGAAATTCTATTTAGTGAAATTTTTTTCCGTAACTTATTTACTCTTCTTTGCATTTATTATATATATATATATTCCCCCGGTAAAATATACCACTTTGAGCCAAGGCGATGGAAACTTTTAGGTTATACTGCTTAATGTTCAAGTTTTTGAACGTGTAGGCCTACACCACTTTAGAACTCGTAATTTTGACAGTTCTTATGGCAGCTCTTCAACCGCACTAATTCTTGGAAACCAAACGCATTGTTGAGTTATTCTGAACTGAAACGCGATGCAGTGAGCGTAATTTCTTGGAAATCGAGGCTCAAGTACTGATGTTTCGGGCGTTTGCAGTTTATCTGCAAAACAGGAAACCACTACTAAAGCATGACAATACATTGCGACTTACGTTACGAAATGTCACGACACTTGTTGTTTTGGTACTCGCAGAATGATGAGCACAGCTTCTGCGATACGGAAATGAGTTGTTTCAAATATCGTGTCATAGGTTATTTAAATTTTCTACGCGTTAGAGAAAAGTTGTCACCATTCAACCTACTTTCAGAAGGAAAGATAGGCTTCTGCGGTCACCTGAATGTCTGTCTCAGTAGAATAATTATGGCGGATTTGGGACAAGGGTGTGGTGGCGCGAGGCGTCGGAGCTGTTCATGCTCTGTCATTCCGGTCAGCCGGTGGCCGTCTTGCCCACCACGTTGGATGTCTGTGACCTTGACCTTGACCCGGTAACTTTTGACCTTGAAATCCAAAAAAACACAAAAATCCAAAAATTAATTTTTTTTTCATAAATATAAGATTATAAAATTATTTTTAAAATTATTAAAAATGTATTGTTAAGAAATTATTTAAGAAATTTTATTATTAAAAATGGTATTATTTAAAAATGTATTTGTAAATTATTTAAACATTTATTTAAATATAATTATAAATTTATTAAATATAACTTACGTTTCCTGAGGTTCCCAGCACTATGTCTAGCTGGATATGGTGCTGGAGGACCTTTGGAAATGTATTTTTAAAATTTTATTATTTTTAATACTTTTTTTACATTAAAATTTTTTTTTTAATGTTTAATAGTAATTTTTCAATAATGTTTTATAAATATTTTATACATTTTTGTAATTTTGTATTTTTTGGGGTNAAATGTTTAATAGTAATTTTTCAATAATGTTTTATAAATATTTTATACATTTTTGTAATTTTGTATTTTTTGGGGTTTCAAGGTCAAAGGTCATCGGGTCAAGGTCATGGCCACCAACATCTAACATGGCTGATAAGATGGCCGCCAGCCGACCGGAATGAAAGTGCATGAACAGCTCCAACGCTCCGCGCCCCCACGCCCTTGTCCAAATCCGCCTTTTATAGTTTTCGATCTCGTATCTGATTACAACCGATTTTGATGCTCCAAATTCTACCTCCGTAATGCAGTTGGTGGCTCGTCATATTACGGGGCTAGCTGTTCTGGGTTAGGGTCCCGGTTAAGACACGTACATATTTGTAATTGGCTCACTAACATTGCATTTGTTTCTTGTTCCATCTTTAATGATATCGTTGTCAACGACCTACCTATCATCTTACCTTTCAAGAACTCAAACAAAATTATTTGCACTCATGTAGAGGAAATTAGGCTTATTAGTTATATTAGTTACTTCTTGTTTTGTTGATAACAAATTTTATAAAACTTTCAACGTGGAGATTTAACAGTTCAGGCAGATCATGGTTGATTCTGTACCGACCTACGAAATCAAAATGCAGGCAAGTTTCAATACCGTGAATGAATATTCAAATAAAATAAATATTAAACTAATTGTATATTTTTATTATTACTGTATTTAGTTATAATTCGTTGAGTTAAATGTAAAAATTCCAAAAAAAAAGTTGCTGCATATATTTTATTTGATCTTTTCCTTCACAGTCATTGTAATTTATGGTCTCAAAAATGTCTACGAATAATTTAGTAATTAATGCAGCAAAAGAAAAAGTACGTATGTGAAAGCTACAGGCATACTTTTTCTCGTCATTCCTGAAAAGACGAGAAGAACGGGGGTGATAAGGACGACACTGCCAAGCGCATCAAATGTGCCATCGCCACTACGCACGAGGCTCTGAACTGGCGTTCAGTGTTTCCGNGGACGACACTGCCAAGCGCATCAAATGTGCCATCGCCACTACGCACGAGGCTCTGAACTGGCGTTCAGTGTTTCCGCCGCGCTGCGAGTATCCACGGGACTTAGAGCGGCGACCCTATAATCTTATTGGTGGAAAATCTGTAGAAACGTCCACTACAGATTCCCATCGTAATTGCGCTCGTGCTCAGGGTGTATGTTTTAAGATACAGCGGTTTAAAAAATCTGTTTTAACGATGTTCCAGGGATGCAAGATAATATTTATAGCACGTGTATCTTTAAGGTGCCATTCCGTCATCGTCTAGACTGTGTTTTCTTTTCGTTTACAAATATACAGAGTGTATCTAAACTACTGTAACAAATTTCGGGAGGTGATTTTTGGTATCAAAACAAGTAAAACGTTCCTATGGAGATATGTCCTACAAAGCGTTGTTACAGGCATTTCACATTGTGTTAACATGAATCACTACCGCCACTTACTGTGTTGTTACGTCTGGTTTGGAGACTAATAGACCANATTTCACATTGTGTTAACATGAATCACTACCGCCACTTACTGTGTTGTTACGTCTGGTTTGGAGACTAATAGACCACCCCACGAATGCATTACGACGCAAGAGTTAACGTATTTTTTTAAATTGTACGTCAGGGGAGAAGGCAGTTTCCCGTGCACAGGTGGCACTTGGGACAGCGTATCAATAACGCGTGGGTAACTGTTCGACATGAGCCAGGAATCTTGGAGCGGCTTCGTCAGTCCACGACGAGGCGTTGCCACGCGTGCATTTGCTGCACATGGCGGCCACGTGATCATCGCCTGTGATGTGGCCAATGCACGTCCTGTAACTCAATAACAATGCGTTGTAGGAGAGACACATGTTCATAGAAACATTTTTGCTTGTTTCGGTACCAGGAATCACCTCCCAAAGTTTGTTACGATAGTTGAGATACACCCGGTATTGGGAACACGTTTGAAAGTTACATAAAAAAAATTCTTATTTCAAATATGCTGTGACGCAGTTCGGGAGCCAGCTGGCTTCAACCGCACAATAATGAACGTAGTATTGCATTAGAAATGCTGCCTTCACAACGTGAGTGGCCACACGTGTCTTTGTGGGTGGAACGAACGACGGGTGCGGCCTCCAAACAATGCCATACAGGCCCACGCATATGATTTTATGTTCGTAGGACAGACTTCGGCGTCAAATGTAGGTTACAACACTGTAGTGCGCTAGCCTTGTCTTTGTTAATACGGCTGCCTAGTGTAGAACCTGCCGATTGTAAGGACAGAGTTTTACATGTTAAATGATTTTAGGTGTATCTCAAGCCACCTTTCACGACCTCTCTTTCAAGCAAAACACGATTTGTCCCTCTTCGACCGGGCCACATTTCTACAAAAAAGTTTTTTTTTATATACTCAGAAAATTGCTGGTATAGTCTATTCGAGGTTTCTTCGCACTTTTTAAAATAAAATCTTCGTCTCTTTCGTCAGTACAGTAGAATAGAGAGCAAAGAGAAGCGTAGTTACAGAAAAATATTTGCTGCGTCAGACGAGCGATGGATTCGACGTCAAATAAACAATAATCCCGCGGTAAGTGCACCAAAACTTGCCAAGGAAGCAGAAGTCATCTTGGGAGAAAAAAGTCTGCCCAGAAACTGTGAGGAGAGTCCTTCGTAGAGAGAACTCAATGGTCGAGTAGCGCTCAATAAACCATATATCAGCAAGAAAAACAGACGTCTCAGGTGCCAGTTTGCCACAGATAACGCTGATAAATCTTTCGACAGATGGAAAACAGTAATATTTACCGATGAAAGTAAATTCAACTTGTTTGCATCGGATGGGAAGGTCAGTATCTGGCGTAGGCCAAACACTGAGCTTGCATAAAGAAGTCTTCAGTCGACGGTGAAACACGGGGGTGGGTCCCTGATGGTATGGGGTTGTATGGCGGCTTCGGGTGTGCGGGGAAACAGGAAAGAGCTGACACCGAGCGCAGAGATATTAGGCTTGCGGGATTGTTTCACGTCCTACCAGGACAACGACCCGAAACGTGAGGTCCATAAGGTACGCATGTGGTTACTCTATAATTGCCCCCGTGCACTCGATACTCCCCCACAGTCCACAGACATCAATGCCATTGCGAGTTTGTGGAGTTGTGGAGTGTGTTAAAATAAAAGATCCCATATCTTATCCGGAATGACTTCAAAATTGCCCTTCAAACGGAATGGGATAAGATTGAGCCCTCTTATTGTGAACGGTTGGTTCGGTCTATGCCATATCCAGACGAAAAAAAAAACACTTTTTTTAAGCACTTTTTCACAATTTCATTTCATTTAGGGCCTAAAGGTCATTCACTAAATACATGCCGAATTTAAATTCCCAGTCGAACAGACAGAACACTCAGAAGTAAAATGAACTATTCCTGAATCTCCAGCACGTATACTGGAGATGGTGACGTTAAAATAGTGCTCGCCATATTATTATTAACATTGGCAAGTGTTTATCACGTTTTGCGTTGAAATTATTGCACGTATACAGTTACTTAGCTATTCAGAATAATTGCAATGCTTACAAATTGTTTGTAAAATAGGTTACATTCACAAATATGTTCAAAAGAACTAAGTAATTTCGAACCAAACTCGGACGAAAAATTCAGAATATAGTGAACCTCCACCTTAATACAATTTATTCAGTGTTTGAAGCTTTGAGATAATAGCAATTTGTATTTAATTTATATACTGACGATTTTCAATGTTTATAATTCCATTTCAGGTTGTTTGACAATAGCAGTAATCATCATAAGGTGATGCAACGCCTTTTTCTTTTACTAGGAAGCTAAGGACACGTGGTTGGATGTTGTAATATGGTGCATGTACTGTAGGTCAGATGACAAGGGTCACGCCGTGGCGACGTGATGAGATGCACGCCCGTGTTGCGAGGTGTGTGCGCGTGCTATTTTTAGATATGACCGCATCACGCGATGCCCCGATTGGGCAGTTTTCAGTGGTGCAATAAAGCTTTGAGAAGATGCTTATAGCAGGCACGCCCGCAGTAGTGGAGCATTCATTACCTGACGGACGTTTGAAGAGGGCAGAACGCGCGAGTCGCGATTCTAACTCACACCGGCAGCGCCTACGACCTATCGTTCTTTTAAATCATATTTTGGAATAACATAAAAAACTACTCCATTATTTCCGCCGGTGTGAGAGGTCAATCATTCCGGGCGCCGGGAGTGTTTATTTTCTCTTGTGTTTGTTTTCTCTCCCGCCGTTGCCTTCGTAAATAGCCTCGTGATTCGAGTATTTTCGACTGCAGAATAATCGATACTGTGATTTCTCATCTCGTTCCTGCTTGCTTTCTGTTAAGTATTTTTTTTTCCGTGCCACTGCAGTAATTGAACTGCATATTTTTTTCTGCGCCGATGTTGTAACTGAAGTGAAAAGTATAATTAAATCCGGGGGAACTGTATTTCCAGCTCGTTCGATTATTTTAATTTGGTGCCTTTACAAACTTGAGTCTCAGTGTTCATAGCCGACTGAGTTGGGCGAGCTGACGTTCGACTGTGTCACACTTGGCACGTCTCGTGACATTACAATATGTTCATTATTGCTCAACTGTAAAATACATTTTTATCTTGAGACTGTCTCATCTGATTTTCATGATGTTACAACACTGTGATACATTTTACAACAGTGCAGAGTTTTTTTTTTTACAAAATAGTTTGCCTTTGCATATTGTAAGAAGAGACTGCGAGAAATCAAAATCCCACCTAACAAAAAAATTTTTTTTTTAAATGTAGGTTTATCAAATAAATCTCCTAATAGTTATGACTGCGCATGCAAAATTTGTCGTGGTTTTGTGCATTTAACTGTTCGCTGGGTGGGAAAAACTTTGTTATGGGCTATTCACGGTAAAGTGAGCACTTTCGAGACCTTTTTCCTTTCAGCCATTTCTTATCATTTAACCACCTTTTTATAATAAATATAGCCATGTAAATGATAAACACGTTGTAGATATTCCACCGCACTCGGAAGTTTACGTCTAGGGCTAAAATAAAATATATTTATTGATTATTTCCAAGTGAGAGGGCTTTCAAAAGGGCGCACTTTACCGTGAATAGCATATAGTTAGTTGGTTTGTTATTTGTTGTTCTATTAGAATACACATTAGTACAAAGTACATTATTTTAGTTAAACTGATAAAACATGTATTCGTTCACCATCTTATGTTAGTTGGGGNTGGGGGGGGGGGTGTCAGTTAGGTTGGGATACTGCTTTGAAAGATGATGGTGAGAAACGCGCACACACAGTGGCTACTTCCTTGCAGGTGAGCAGACACTCGTGAACAGGACGCAGAGTAAATTACCTGGCTGGCCGCACGATGACGCCACGGACAAATTGAAGCGATAATGTTATCTTCGTTTTTATCGTAAAATTAATTACATTCCTTTCGTGATTGCTTCCGAATTTTTCGAAGCTCTGCTTAAGCTCTACTTTCAGGATATTCCTCCGCCTCGTGCAAACCAAACTTGACTAAGTCTAGACAATTACACCAAAGTGACAGTGCACCGCGTTAATGCGCACTAAGTTTAATAATATTTTGCATGAGAACTATTTCTTAGTAGGTATTGCCAACACACATTTTTTTTTCCTCTGTTTTATTCGTATGAATTGTAAATGAAATATTTTAATTTATTGTTAAAATAAAAGTGAAAGTTCAATTCAAACAAAAATAAGACAATTTTATGTTGATAGACGTTTAAAACGTTTGTGACACATGACATATTTAGGAAAAAAAAACGCGTCATATAAGAGGTGATTTTTCAGAGGTTTAATTCAAAAAGCGTTGAGCTATTTCTAACAGACTGTATGTTGAGGTCGTGAAGTGTCAAGACATCGATGTGCGTGATGATTTCATAAGGAGGTCGAGACTCTTATAGTATGAGAGCCGCGGCCCCTATTTGCNGAAGACATCGATGTGCGTGATGATTTCATAAGGAGGTCGAGACTCTTATAGTATGAGAGCCGCGGCCCCTATTTGCTCACTAGCTTGCCGCTTTTAATTGGGATTTTGGTAAACAAAGTTAAATTAAATGTACATATTTAATAGCTACAAGTACCTGTGCGCAGAGCATAGCGAATAGGAGTTTGAACACTACCTACACGGCATTCAAACAACTTCAAATAATTTGTCTGCAGTTGAGAGCTTAGTATATGACTGAAGGCTGTTGAGAAACGTGAATAAACAATGATAATTCTCCAAATTATCCTAATCACCTCCAGTGTTGTCCCCTGTGTTGGATGTATGGCAGTGGGGGATACAAGGGAAGGGGAACGGGGGA
The DNA here is from genome assembly GCA_002778355.1 of Clitarchus hookeri. Taxonomy (NCBI): domain Eukaryota; kingdom Metazoa; phylum Arthropoda; class Insecta; order Phasmatodea; family Phasmatidae; genus Clitarchus; species Clitarchus hookeri. The sequence goes on along the minus strand of NQII01003641.1, from coordinate 120,022 downwards.
AATTTCCTCTCCCAAGATTTTCACCTTACAAAATTGTTTGTAGCTGATCCAACTTAGAAGGAAAATTCACAAAAATTCGTAATTTGTACGAGTTCTTGCAAACGTGCGCCTACGAATAAGCTTTATTTTACACGTGGGTCGCTCTTATTGCGTAGCTAGATGGTAATTAGTTTTTTGTTTTGTTGACGAATTTAAAAATACTGGTCTGCGCGTGGACAAACTGTTAATTGTAATAAAAATGCGCATGTTAGTTCCCCATTCAAAACCATGTTCTAAATCCGCTCAGGTATTTTAGGCCAGCCACGGAATAGTCAACCCTTATGGAAGAATTCGTTTGGACGTCATCTTACGACGCATGAAGTCCTTGCATCGAACATCTGGTAAAATTTGGATTATTTATATACGTATTAATATAGTTAAGTAACTCACATTAAGCAAAGGGAAGATAATGGGAATGTTTTTTTCATAAACCATGATTTAAAATAAAAGTATTTCTGCCTCCAAAAAGCGCTCGTTAAATGCCCACAGACTAACAAATATTTTTCATTTACTTTTTTTTTTTTTAATATTAATTTCACGATAATTTATGCAATACAACAAGTGTATTACAAAAATGTTCACAACAGTTTCTAATGTGGGAAATATACAGGTACCTACTGATGATTTTAACAAATAAGCACGGTAAGCTTCATGTTCATTAAAAACACGTGGATATATATAATTTAGGTTGTTCTATATATTTCAGTGTTGTAAATATGAAAAATTGGACTTGTAGTGCTGCAATAAAGTTAATGGCAACTAGTTTCCAAGGAATTGTTTATAAATCGTACAGGAAATGTTACTGTGGACGCGTTCAGTTCAGAAGGTAGCGTGTGGCGTGAGCAGAACGTTCAATAACTGACGGATGATGAGCCACCGGCCGAGCGAGGTATAACAACGCGAGACATTGTGCGGCCACGCGGCACGAGTGCTTCGCCCGGCCCGTCTTGGAAGACAACGAGAAGCAGCGCTTCCCAGAAGCTGTAGTTGGTGGGCGAGTGATGACGCACCAGCGAGTGTTCGCGATAGGAACACAGGACGACTTGTAAAGAGACCGCCCACCGCTTTGCCGTCAAATGGCGAGGAGGCCTCTAATGAAGGTGCAATACAACAATAAATAAATCATCTGAAATGTGTAACAGTAATAAAGGTTTGATATATGTATATATAATATCTTTGGCACTGTTGTAACAAACTGAAAATTCTGGAAGAAATTATTCTTAATATCGTTGGGATCCCACAATAAAAAAATATTAAAGTTCACAATTACAATATATGTCGAGCCATACAAAAATTTAGAGGTTATGTTTTTTTTAATGATAAATTGAGTTCTAAATGACTAAAGATGGCGACTTGATTGCTGTATAGTTGAAAGATTCATGCGCATGCCGTAAACGATACACACAAGGTGGCTGGACTTTCATGAGATGTGACCCATCTGCGGGACATCTCCCTGGCCTACGCCATTACAGGTGTTGCTTCATCAGTAAAACGGCATCAAGAAGACGCAAGGCGACTTCGAAGAAAGTCTGCCACGCCTCGACAGCAAGGTAGAGAAATGGCCTCAACACACCATTTTCCAAACAAACAAGTCGACCGCCAGAGCTATAAAAATCAAAAGATCACTCCATCAAAACTGGATAATAGCCGGAGCTAATAATATTTTATGTCACGCCAGAACGACTGGAGAGCAAGAATAAAGCTGTAGGGTGTGTTCCGAAAATACAAGTCACTGTCACAGATATCAAGTCACTTGACACAAAACCAGTGATACTGTCCTTTTTCGTTATGCGGTATTTTACATTAATACCACGAATGCTTTATAAAATTACAGTGACAGAAAAGAATTTAAATGTGAAATTCGCAAACCAAATACACAATATTTCATTACAAAATTTACAATTCGTTTAACTAAAGTTATTTCAATCGGTTGACACAACATCTTAGCCTGATCAGAGTAATTGGTCACTGATAAATTTAAAAATTAAAAGGTAACGAAATCTTAGAATATTCCTAGTTGAATACACAAACTTACAGAAACAGTGGCTAAAACATTATCTAACCTCGCTTTTGCATAGAAATGAACGATAAAGCTAGTGCTGGAAGAGAAAACAAGCGGTTTTGCCATTGAAAACCAAAAACGTTCCCTGAAAGAGATTACAATGTTAAAAAGAACATGGTTAAAAAAAAAGCTAGTGCCTACAAATGGCACACCTCAAATAAATTGCAGCATGTCGCTCACGTGACTCCAAGAATTAGTTAAGCTAAAGCTAGTGTTGCTAAAATACATTTCTAAATTTTTACGAAGCAATATTTTACAGTAATTGTCTTAACGTAAAAAAAATATGATGAATTTAATTTTTCTAATTATTGGGTATTTTTATTAGGTTATCGTTAATATCGTGTCGCTAAACCATAAAAATAAGGCCTAAACCTAGAAAAAAATATTTTGAACAGTTTTAAAAGAAGAAGCTACTTTTCCCCTTACTGCCAACTTTACTGTAAACATACTANAAATGGCACACCTCAAATAAATTGCAGCATGTCGCTCACGTGACTCCAAGAATTAGTTAAGCTAAAGCTAGTGTTGTTAAAATACATTTCTAAATTTTTACGAAGCAATATTTTACAGTAATTGTCTTAACGTAAAAAAAATATGATGAATTTAATTTTTCTAATTATTGGGTATTTTTATTAGGTTATCGTTAATATCGTGTCACTAAACCATAAAAATAAGGCCTAAAACTAGAAAAAAAATATTTTGAACAGTTTTAAAAGAAGAAGCTACTTTTCCCCTTACTGCCAACTTTACTGTAAACATACTAGATGTTAGCATGGCTGTTAAAAGATATGAAATTAGTGGCAGGGATATATACACACCTCTAAAAAAAAGTTTAGCACAGCCTGTAATTGGTTGCGCGTGAAGGATTTCCGCTGGGACAAGTAGGCGCATCGCAAAGAGACTTGCATCAAGTCTGGTGTAATATTCTGAACACACAGTGTATATTTGTGTACCATACCGTAAAAAATTTTGAATTCTAAATGTAATTGAGTGAAAGTATATTTCGATTACGTCTTTCCCTTCCGACTGCACAATGGCATCGAACCTTTTTTCATTTGACGAATAACTTCGGTTGGTGGAGTTGGTGGTAGTTGTCGTTACCGCTTCCTCCGCATAGATCTCCTTCTCCTCTTCATCACCCTCCTCCTTCTCTTCTTCGAGTTGACAGGAACTCGCGTCCGTATCAGAACTGCTCGTGAGCAACCTAGTTAACGTCCATTCATGGTCACTTCCAACTTTTCTCTCAATCCGTGCTTGACTTCTACTTCCAGGATATTCCTCCGCTTCATCCAATCAAAGCTTAACCGAGTCTGGAAAATCACACCAAATGTACAGCGCATCGCGTCGTGCGCACTCAGCGTAATAACATTTTGCACAGAAACTATTTCTTACTAGGCATTTTCTCCCTGTTTTTATTAATATTAGTTACAAATCAAATATTATAAATGATATATAAAATAAACGCAAAAGTTCAATGTAATCTAGTATAAGATAGTTTTATGTTAAAAGAAATTTAAGACGCTAGTGACACGTGGTATATTTAGAAAACAACCAAACACGCAATACATGGGATGATATTTAAAAGATTTGATTATAAAAGAGTGAAGAAACCGCGAGTAGACTACAACTTAGAAATCCCGGTGGTGCAAATTTTTTTTTTGAAGTGTGTATTTTTTTTTTCACGTGCACTTGGGTGTGGCTGGCGGGCAGCGGGGCCCGTACTCAGCGCGGACGGACAAGTGAAATGTGCGGAATAGGGCGGAGCAGGCTTCCTAGAGGTGACTTCCGTTCCGCCGTCACCGCCCCGCCTCAGTCGGGTGTCCTCCGAGGCCGTGCTCGCCACTGCGTCACTCTCACGTGCCGTCCCTCGCCGTGACTCAGCTTCCCAGCGCCGAGATGCCGTGCGCAACAGACGGCGTGGCATCGCGTGCTTCTCATTCCCCACAGTCACGTGTCCTAATGTCCTTTCTCCTAGCTTTGCTTAAACTAAACATTACATTTTCCTACACACTGTTGTTCTAAAGGCATGCGTCATAAAGTCACTTGTCCTACGATCGTTTGTGATAATAGTGTTTGACCTAAACATTCATTTTTCTTGCGCTAATTTGTTTTAAGTTGTTTGTCATAAAGTCATGTGATCGAAAGTCGCTGAAGTTATGTGTCCTGGAGGCGTGTGTCCTGAAGTCGTTTTTCCTAACGTAATTTTCCCTAATGCCATTTGTCCTTAAATCGCTTTTCGTAAAGCTGTGTGTCCTACAGACGTTTATCTTAAAGTCGTTTAATCCTTAAGTCGTGCGTCCTACAGTTGTTTGTCAGGAAGTAGTTTAACGTAAAGTCGTTTATCCTGATTTTTAGGATAAAAAGTTTACAGGGAGAAAGACGTGTACGCAGTTCAGGACCAACTATTTTAGGACAAACGCCGCATCCCCTGCATAGTTAGCTGTACACCAACTTACGGAGTGAGAGGTTCTCGGTTCGAGTCTGTGGTAAGGCATGGGTGCCATTTTGTGTTCGTCTGATTAGTGAAAAATAATCCGTCAACCGTTCTGAGGAACTGTCCGTTGACTTTGTGAAGAGTGGATTCTGTCGAACGGTATTTTGTTGTATAACTTAAAAGACAGAATATCTTTTAAAATTTGCTAGTCATTAGCGTCTCACCCCTGAGGTCTCCGGATCGTCGGGGAAGGAGTGGAACAGGCACTGTTTTGGAGGTGTGTGGTTTTCCTCGGGGTACTCTCATTTTCTTACGCTCTTCATTACTCTCTTGTTACAAACCCATCTCATCTCATTTCACCCATTCTCCACTCTGTCCGGAACGACGAGTCTCTTCATCGGGTAGGACAACCGGCTCCGGATAGCGACAGTTTCTTCTTCCCATGTCAACCTTTCCTGAAGGCGAGAGGAGCATATAGATTTACGTAATGAACACACCCTACCTTAACAACATTATTTTTAATAGTCTCAGTCGGGAGATTTTGAAATTTTACAGTAAAACACGATATTCTGGACATGCCAGTTTTTACGTGAATTAGTTGGTACTCATTTCTACCAATACTTTAATATAATACACTGCCGCTACACCGCGGTGGTGTAGTAGCTAGCACGCTCGCCTCCCACCAAGACGAACCGGTGGGGTCGCTCCCGGATTTTCGCACGAGGGAATCGTGACGGACGATGCCGCTGGTCGGCGGGTTTTCTCGGGTATCTCCCGTTTCACCCACCCTTTCATTCTGGCGCTGCTCCATTCTCATCGGCTCTCAAGATCTCGACGTTGAGAGCCACCCAAATCTCTCCATGCAAACACCAGCGCCAACCACGTGACCGCTTCGTCTGAAAGAAGCCGTAGTGATCACCGCCGCACGACGCGAATATGACAAGGCAGCTGATTCAGCCATCAAGCACGTTTCCTGTACGACTCAGAACATTTAAGCACCTGGTGAATGGTCGTACGAATCCTGGCCCACCGTCAGCATGAGGTACCGTCGCCTTAATTATATCCACGGTAGCCGTGCGAGGTTACGACCCAAATAGTGCCATGCTTTAGAACTGATTTTATACTTCAAGGCAATGCCACATCTAACGCAACTGTTACCCAGTACCTTCGAGAAAAACAGCGTCTGGCAGCGCATACCTTCATTTCAATACTGACTCGGCACCCGCTACGGGGAGCTGTTTTCCATGTTTCAGACCGAGAAGCACGGGAGCGATAAGGGTGACACTGACACGCTCTTCAAGTGCGCCAACGCCACTATGAGCAAGGCTCTCAACTGATGGTGTGCAGTGCTATCGTCATGCTGCGCGTACCTATGGGACTTTAAGCTGTGATCCGAATCATTTTATTAGTGGGAAATGTGTATCGTAGTTCTACACGTGTCCGTGTAGTACGTACAGTGGCTCACATTAATATTCGGCCACCGATGATTATCGGAGTTTCATGGCCTAATGTTACATTACAAATGAAAATGAAGCTAAACATAAATAATTTTTCACAATTATGATTGTGTGCTTTAAATGAAATGCAATAGTAGCCAATAACTGAAATGAGCAGTGCAAGTTAGTGAAACACAATATTTTGTCCTCGCGTGCTTCATACGTACGTCACTTTAATATTCGGCCAGTTGTGGTGGACGCGTGGCACAGGCACGATGCACATTGCGCTCGTATCTCGTGTCATTCCCTGCGCGCTCACTGCGCTGAGAGGTTGTATTGGGTAGATGTATTGGCTGCGTCAGTCAGGCAAAAGGGACATATGGGTAAGAATACGACGTTTGAACAGCGGCAGCTGGTCATTTTTCATAATGTAAAGAAGAAATCTCAACGAGAAATTGGGAGCACTTGAATTTTCTGAGGTGCACTGTTGGAGACATCATAAGAAGGTTTAACAAGGAAGACAGAATAGATTCGGTACCTCAAAAACGACAGCCAAAGAAACTAAGCGAGGGAGAAGAACGTCTAGAGTAATCAGGAAAATAAAGAAAGGTCGAAAATTTGTGCTTGCAAACTTACAACAGAGGTACTCAATGGATGCGGAAAGAACGTCCATCCAGAAACCATACGACGAGTTATCAGAAGAGCAGGATATAGTAGCAGGGTATCTAGAAGGAAGCCTTTCATTAATGAGGTAAATATAAGTAACGACTTACATTCGCAAAAGACTACGCTGACAAAGATGAAAATTGGTGGAATGATGTTATTTTTGCTGATGAGACTAAATTGAATGTGTTTGGTTCAGATAGCGGGGTAACAGTATAGCGTAAGCCAAATCCGGAGCTAAAACCTGGAGACATACAACCTACTGTGAAACACGGTGGAGGTAGTATTATGATCTGGGGCTGTATATCTACAGCAGGTGCTGGAGAGGCTTTACGTGTTGATGGAACAATGTCAAAGGAAGACCATCTCAACACCCTGACAGCAAACCTACACAAGAGGGATGATAATCTGGGCATTAGGAACACGTTTAAGTTCTATCAAGATAATGACCCAAAACACACGTCATACATTGTCAAGATCTGGCTTTTGTATAACTGTCCTAAAGTCATTAACACACCTCCTCAGTCACCCAACCGGAATCCCATAGAAAATTTGTGGGATGAATTCAAAAGAAGGCTGCGTACTACAACAATTAGGTCCACAAAAGAATTCGAGAAAGGTTCAAGGAATGATGGAGTAAGATTGGCTCCGAATGTACCAGGAATATAATTGCTAATATGCCACAACGCCTGCGAGAAGTAATTAAACAGAATGGCCATGCTACCAGGTACTAAATAACTGTGTGTTTAGTTTTCAAAGAGGATTATGTTTGTGTTTGAATGGTGATGTACGAATATTAAAGTGGCGTACTTATGCAGCATGGCATGACAAAATCATATTGTTTGTTAAGTTGCATTGCTAATTTCCGTTATTGGCTACCACTATATTTAATTTAAAGCACACAAGAATGATTATGCAATATGATTTATGTCTATATTCATTACTAATGTGACATAAGGCCATGAAACTGTGATAATCATAGGTGGCCGAATATTAATGTGAGCCGCTGTATGTATGTTTTAAGGCAGTGCAATCTGAAAAAAACAGTTTTTAAAGATGTTGGAAAGATTCGAAATAGCACTTATAGCATCCGTGACACCTTTAAAGTAATATTCCGTTGTGGTATATGTGGTATTTTTTCCTGCAGCAGGTAAACATCGTGTAGAAACGTAGGGAAACGTTTATAAAACCTGTATTTCAAACATGCTGCAACGCTGTTCAAGCGCCAGTAAGCGATCGATTTAAATATTGAGCAATGTCCGAGGTTCAAGCGTGAGCCATCGTCGTTAATGTGGCCTCGTTAGCGAGAGCGAAGTCTCCCAAGGACAGCTGCAGAGTGGCCACAAGAACTTGCGTGTCCCTACGCACGTGTATACAGTACCAACGCGACCTCCGGAGCTAAGCTGTCCCAACGTACACTAAGCTCTGCGCGCCAATAAACCTTTCACGGATTGTTTTCGCGCTGACAGAGTTAAGCGTGTCTTGTTGTAGTTCTTCTACTGCAATAATATCGCCGACCGATGACCACGTGTTTTTCTTCGAAATTCGCATCAAGTTATTTGTCGTCGCAGTCAAACATTCCAGGCCGCATATGAATGGCACCAATTAAAATTTCAGNAGCACTTATAGCATCCGTGACACCTTTAAAGTAATATTCCGTTGTGGTATATGTGGTATTTTTCCCTGCAGCAGGTAAACATCGTGTAGAAACGTAGGGAAACGTTTATAAAACCTGTATTTCAAACATGCTGCAACGCNCCCTGCAGCAGGTAAACATCGTGTAGAAACGTAGGGAAACGTTTATAAAACCTGTATTTCAAACATGCTGCAACGCTGTTCAAGCGCCAGTAAGCGATCGATTTAAATATTGAGCAATGTCCGAGGTTCAAGCGTGAGCCATCGTCGTTAATGTGGCCTCGTTAGCGAGAGCGAAGTCTCCCAAGGACAGCTGCAGAGTGGCCACAAGAACTTGCGTGTCCCTACGCACGTGTATACAGTACCAACGCGACCTCCGGAGCTAAGCTGTCCCAACGTACACTAAGCTCTGCGCGCCAATAAACCTTTCACGGATTGTTTTCGCGCTGACAGAGTTAAGCGTGTCTTGTTGTAGTTCTTCTACTGCAATAATATCGCCGACCGATGACCACGTGTTTTTCTTCGAAATTCGCATCAAGTTATTTGTCGTCGCAGTCAAACATTCCAGGCCGCATATGAATGGCACCAATTAAAATTTCAGTCCATTATTCTTAGGCATATTCTTGCAACTCCACTTTCACATCTCGATTTCAAAACGTTATTATTTACCTTTGCCGTATGTGCGCGTTTACATGTACGTAAAGCAAATAAATGTATTCTTACTCTAACGACTTGGGACGCGTCCGTAGACGAAAGTTGAAGTTGGGAGTGATCTCGGAGCGTGGAACGTTGTGACCGCGAGCTGGTACGTCAGAGGGTCACGTGCATCAAGCTGCCGATGCAGTGGGGGCTTCTTATAAGAGGGATTACGACCAGCAGCGGCGTGTGCGTCGACGAACCAACAGCTCCTGACGATGTCCGTCCTACGAGAGTCGAGAAGGGGGGGAGAGGGAAGGGGAGAGCGGCAATCGTGTGCGACGAGGCCACGGTAGCTCGCGCCCCCGTGTCGCCCAGGTAGAGGGGGAGATGCTGCGTCGTCGCCAGGGGTCACGGGGTGGGGCGCCCAGGTACCCCAGTATCCAGTTCCGTCTCACGCCACTGGGCAGCTTCCCGTCCGAGAACACAGCCGCCTCGAAATGCACAACTCGTGTCGGCAGATGAGTGTCCTTCCCCGAGTACACTCCGCTCCGCTGCAAAACTGCGACGTTCCCCCCCCCGCCCAGTTCCCCTTGTTGCCGCAACAACGTCGCCGCTGCTGATGTTGCAGCTGACGGGCCAGACCTACTTTCTTTTCGGCCTGCAGAATACCTCTACCCCCCCGGCCTGCTATCCTTTCTCTCTTCCTTCACCAACCCACAATCTTCTTTCTTTTCCTCCTACCCCCCTATCAGTGGACACGAGCAGCCCCGGCTGCCGAGGTCGCCCGAAGAGGGGTTCACCAACCCAAAGGCGTTGGCCTTGCTGGCAGGAAAGACAGTGCTCCTGAGCCGTGACAACTGAAACTGCACTTAGCAGAACATTTGCACTTCTCCGAGATGAGCGGCTTTCGGACAGCGCGCAGTCTGGCGGAGGTGTGGTGGACTAGCAGACTGGTCACGGTAAACTGAGCACTTCCGGACGTCTTTTCCGTACACTAGTTGTTTGCGCCTGTACGCGTAACTCAGCAAATAAATGTCCTGCGAATACGACTTGTTGCCAGAATATATATAGAAAAAAACAATTAACTAAGCCCGTAAAATTTTATTCTTGTAATATTAAGTTTATTCTAAGAGAAAAAAATCATGAAAATAGTCTAAAATAGTATTCTTAGAGCTTTCCTACACAGTTTTCTTAGTAAGCAGGAGAAAAATAAAACTGTACAGTCGTGGTTTAATATATGGGCTTTCATCGCGTGTGATAAAATCCCACTATTACATATCTCATTTGCACAGGAAGGCGTAACAGCGGAAGCACTGCACGCAGGTTCAGCGCCTTACGCGTAAGGGCGACGGGGTGCTGGTCGTGCGTGTTATCGTCGTCCGTATCGCTCTCTGTCGAAAGTGGGGGAAAAAAAAAATCTCGTTTAAATGTACTCATAAGACCTACTTGTATACACATTGTGTATTCTTTCAACAAACGTAAANCCCACTATTACATATCTCATTTGCACAGGAAGGCGTAACAGCGGAAGCACTGCACGCAGGTTCAGCGCCTTACGCGTAAGGGCGACGGGGTGCTGGTCGTGCGTGTTATCGTCGTCCGTATCGCTCTCTGTCGAAAGTGGGGGGAAAAAAAAATCTCGTTTAAATGTACTCATAAGACCTACTTGTATACACATTGTGTATTCTTTCAACAAACGTAGANGAAAAAAAAATCTCGTTTAAATGTACTCATAAGACCTACTTGTATACACATTGTGTATTCTTTCAACAAACGTAGAATTAACGTTGCCGTGGGTCTTTTCACTTTATTCATTCGTCGGTCAGGCGAAACTGAAATTATTAGACAAGTAAATATTTTACAAATAAGAAGAAAAAAAACGAAAGCACTATAAATGATTTTAATATTCACAGATGTTTACCTAACACTTTTTAATTCAACGTGAAAACATGGAACTACTTTCCCTCTGTCGTCGCCAACTTCACTGGACCTTTAAAAAAAAATAACATCCAGGCAGAAGTATTACTTTTTTAAAATTGTTGGTTTGAAACATGTATAATTAACCATGAACAGCGAATACCTGCACGAACTTTTTCTATGAACCGCTCATGGCCAATAATATCGCTCGCTAAATGCCGTGCTACGATTGAAATAACTACAACCTTATATATTACACTAAGAGATTAATGTCTTATGTACGATGATGCTTAGACCATTCATGGTAAAGTGAGCACTTTTTAAAACCCTGCAATTTTTTTTTTTAGTCAAATTCTATCTTTTCGCCAATTTTTAATGTAAACATTGCCATGTGACTAATAAAAACAGTGCATAGGTTTCGCCGCTATCAAAAATTACTGTCTGAGGCTGCAACAAAAAATATTTATTTGTGGATAATGCCTGTTGGGAGGGGGTTGAAAAAGTGCTCACTTTACCGTGAATAGCCTATACAACCATGCATAACAGGACCCTGCATAACAGGACCCTGCATAACAGGACCCTGCCAATACAGTTGCTGCATAGCAAGGTAACAAACTTTTAACTTTCTTGTGCAAGAACCTATCCGTAACCAATAAGAATCCACTCTTATTACTACAACGCGTCAAACTATCACACACGCATACACTTTCCTATGCGTGAGTGCAATGCCAAGATCTCTTATAAATTAGGTTACAGGTGCTGGTCACCAGAAATTCCGTTATTTTTATATTTTTACGAAATCAACTCTTAGACATTACTTGCAAGTACTATTTCTTTGATTAAAAAACATTTAGACGACATGTATATTTTTTTGCATAATAAAATGTCAAAACCACAATTTTAGTTTTTTTGGGAGGTGCAAATAGTAATAACTAACTCACTTAACGAAACGAGATAATCCACATAGGAATAAAATACCATGAGTTATTTCAAANTTAACGAAACGAGATAATCCACATAGGAATAAAATACCATGAGTTATTTCAAAAAATCTTTAAACTGACAATATGACATAATTTCGTAATTGTTAATAAAATTTTATTTTTTTAATTTGTTTATTTTTTTGCAAATTTTTTTTTGTTAATTTAATTTATAAGTCCCAACTACACTAGAATTTGGATCTGGACATGTCATGATGTAAAAACTAAGCTATCTAATACATTTTTATGCAGGGAACAGTACTTTAAATTATTGGATAAAAGTTGAACAGTATTTCGTACAAATATAAAATAATGACATTTTTTGGTGACGAGCTTCCCTCAAGGGGGCGCTAAAAAGGAGTAGGTATCCTTTGCGTTAAGGCAATGCTGGAAACGATTATCTTGCAAACTGGCTTAATGCGCGCATTACGGCAGGTGACATCTGCGCTAGTCGACGAACTCGTCGAGCGCTGCTGGACGGTGGTGTGGTGACGTGAACTGGTGTCTGCGTCCGAGCAGGTTTGCCGAAGATCGACCACTCCAAGAACTAAGTGGCTAGGATAAGATCACACGCGCAACTGAACGTTCGACTTGCGAAGAGATCAGGCTCGGCGTCGGAGAAACTAGGCCGGGAACACACGCCGCGGTTTCGCCGCACCACAACATCACTTCACAGCACCAAATAGTTGCAGAAGCGGGGCAGCGGTGGCGTAGTGTCCAGGGCGCTCGCCTCCCACCACGGCGATCCGGGCTCGATCCCCGGCGGGCCCACTCCCGGATTTTCGCATGTGGGAATCGTGCTGGACGATGCCGCTTGCCCGCGGGCCTTCTCAGGGCACTCCCGCTTCCCCCGCCCTTGCATTCCAGCGCCGCTCCATTCTAGGGCCTCACCTCTGTCATGCCCGGGTATGACGGTCACCTACGGGTCCCAGCTGGAAAGACCGTCACTCGGAGGGTGTCGCCTTGCCCTGGGTGCGCTCCCCACCCGCCATTATTATTATTTTGCTATTAGTTGCAGAAGCACCTGGTCTTGGGCACGAGCCAGAAATGTGAACGAAACCGAGAATATCGGAATATCGTGAAACAAATCTTGAATAAACATAACACGCGGAACGGTGCGTTTCAAACTGTTTGGCGTTGACAACATTTTCCAATGTGTGTGACCCATCATCAAATGAAGAAACAGACTGCTGGCAATTCCAGAAAAAAAATTTCTCTTGCGGTATTTTAAAAAAAAAAGTTCAGATATTTTACACTTGCCTCACGGCCACTGTTGAAAGAATGCGTGCAATATTTTATTATCAATTGCTCTTCAAGCAGGCCAGAATCTTCCAGCGTGCAGGATCACAGAAGTTTTGATAACATCACTGCGCTATACCGAAAACAGAAGTTTCGGCACTCGACGCACGCACTCTCGTGGTAAACTCAGCTCGACATTAAATGCGAGCGAGGTTGCGTGCGATTCCACAGAGAATGTGTGCACCGGGGTCATGAGAGAACTGTGGAACCTCGATGAGTGGTAAACTTCAGAGGCGAGACAACTTCATTTTCTTATTGTTGAGATATTTTTGCGGTTCTTAACAACGAGGTCTTGAGACCCTATGAGGGAGAAACCAGGTGAGTATGGAGAAACGCCGGAATGCAAGGGCTGGGGGGACGTTTCCCATATACGAAAATCCGGGAGTAATCCCCGCCGTGAATCGAGCCCGGTTCGCCTTTGTGGGAGGCGAGTAATCTTACCACTACACCACCGTGGCCCCACTCAAGTTCAAACAAATTATGTTGCACTAAAATTAAACATTGCACACTGAAGAGCCAAAAAAAACTGGTACGCCTGCTTAATATCGTGTAGGGCCCCCGCGAGCACGCAGAAGTGCCGCAAGACGACGTGGCATGGACTCGACTAATGTCTGAAGGTATGCAGGAGGCAATTCACACCATGAATCCTGCAGGGCAGTCCACAAATCCATAGGAGTGCGAGGCGGTGGAGATCTCTTCTGAACAGCACGTTGCAAGGCATCCCAGATATGCTCAATAATGTTCATGTCTGGTGATTTAGGTGGCCAATGGAAGTGTCTAAAGTCAGAAGAGTGTTCCTGGAGCCACTCGGTAGCAACTCTCGACGTGTGGGGTGTCGCATTGACCTACGAAGTACTTGGGAAAATTAAATACCACTAATGTTCTTTCAGGCTGAGGCCTCGATGATGTATAACAGAACTTGGAGGTTATGTTGACAGCACCAGGATCAACTTAAATTTTTTTGCATTTGGTTAAGCTTTACTGTAGTGGGGATCGAGGGGACATGATTCGTATTGAAGTACGAATGCGAAGAACACAAATAGAGCGTTTACAGTAAGAGAACACACACGCCCAATAATGATAATAATAATATTTGTAATGCGTATCAGTAGGGGGCGACACCCCCGATCTGATGCCTTCTTTCAAATTGGAGTCCGTAGGGGCTCGACGCTGCTCCTGCGAGGTGGGAGGGGGGATTAAGAAAGAGGCTGAGACCGGAGCACTCGGACGAAACCCTCCGGCCGCCGGTAACGTCCGCCACCTTTTCCAGTTGCGAAAATCTTGGGAGACTCCCCCCCCCCTTACCCAACCGTCAGGAAATCGAATCCAGATGGCGGCAGTGGGGAGACGGGCTAGCGAACCGCTCGGCCACCAGGTCCAGCCCACTCGAGCTGAAATAATTAGTCGTAGGGACAGTGCAGGTTACCCGTTGGCATAAGCTCTTCGCGGCAAAGTAAGTACTTTTGAAATCAACCTTTGTAAATAAAAAAAAACCACATCTCCCAGCGGATGACGGGACCTACCTCGCCACAGCTACAGTCAAATGCACACGCCCATGAAAACTCCTTGTACCTCACAAAGTGCTCGTCGAATTTTAAAAATAATCTTGTCACTCAACTCGCCGCTTAGTAACATGTTATGCCATTGGGAGAAATGACTATATTCCTACTGAATAAACCAAAGTTGATATCGTTATATCAGTAATAAATTACATCTCGGAAGAGGCATAGACAGTGTTTTATGAGCATAGTGCCATTTACGAATTCGAAACCAAAATTTCAATACCTTCAGCGGTTCGGAAGATATTTGGGGTGAGCATCTTAGCTGAATAATCCTGTATTCTAACATACACACCAGCATGTAGCTCCCAGTTAAGTTGACTTCAATTTAAGCAAAACAGTTCCTAAGTCTTGGCATTATTCTGCTGGTGTAATACTTAAAATGTAGCAAAATCAGATGGCGCTTTTTTGTCATGCATAGGCATATTATTAACACATTAGGTTCCTTACAATTTAACGTTTTCATTTCAATGGCACATGAATAAAGTCACTAGGCCCATGTAAACCTAAGTAAGACCTTACTTACGGCTAAAGGATACAAAATTATAAGAAAATTAGTAGATCCTAAGCAGTGGTTTCAACAGTGCTCAGTTAACCGCGAACAGCACAGAGAGAGAGAGAGAGAGAGAGAGAGAGAGAGAGCACACATTAATAGGCACACCGAATGGGTTTTATCTAAAAACAAAATTTCTAGAAATAAATACAATTGAAATGGCCAATCTATAAATGAGCAATTACATGCTCGGTGCACTGAGTGGTACGACGTGGCGTGCCCAAGAAGTCACAGAGGTGGTAGCGACGAGGAAGATCGCCACGACGACCACGATACACCTGAATGACTGGAACACAATGCATGCTGACGTATTGTTCCCACATAAAAAAAACTGCGACTGTGCTGCCATCTGTAAATTTACAAATGTAATAGTAGAATTTCCAGCGCAATAGTCACAAAACACTGCACTTCAAGCAGGATTTCGTAACTGCGTAAAAAATGCAAATAAAGTTTTTTGTTTCATTTTACGTTACGCTAATTAATTAAATGATCGACAGTTATTTTTATGAGTAAAAACGTAAAACATTCCCTAAAAAGCACAAACAATTTTTATAAGAGATCTTCATTCGCCCTTTGCAGCACTTTCATTAAAAAAAAAAAAGAAAAAAGAATAGTGATTTCACGAAACAAAAAATTTGCTGTGTTTGATACTGAAATCTCCCTCTAAGTAATGGATTTTGTTTTGTAAACATTATTTGAAAATTAATGAAAGCTAAAAAGAAAACTAATAATAGCAATATTTTTAGAACTGTTTAAACGTTGTAAATTTACACAACTACTTTTAAATATTTTCGCAATTACTGCTTTTGCTAAATTTCAAAATTAAAACATAACGCTACCTGTAAATTAAAAAAAGCAACACCTACGGAAACTGCCGTTTGCAGAGCTAGCTACAGGAACCATTGCGAACTGCAGGCGGGTGCGAATTGGCCTATTCAAGTTGAAGGCGACTGTATGTGCGCGGCAGAATATAGGCTGAGGCAAGCGGGTGAGGCAACAGCTGACTGTCGAGCGAAAGGATTGCGAAATTCGCGCCGAGAGACAGAACAGCGGGACGAAGCCCACGCAGCAAACGGCGGGCCTGGAGTTGCAGGATCGCCTCCTCGAACCCGCGCGGCATTTCCCTGCAAGAAGCATACTTCCCACGGGCCGAGTCGTCGACACTTCCCGTCTTGTATTACACTGCTTCTCGTTAGATACTTGCGACCTGACGTTCAACAAGTACCGGTCATCAACCGCGATTACTATTTAACAAGTTATCGAGATAACAATTCTTAATGTAAATTATGACCGTTTAGCGGTCACATACTCGGATTATCATACGACTTAAACTAGCCGGATTTACCTATGCTAGGTGAAACTTACATGCATCGTAAGGACACCTTCATGTGCGTATCGTCAATTGTTTTTTTCAAAGTAAAATCATAAATTCAGTTTTGGATGTGTAGATATTATTTCTCTCATAAAATAGCACCATTTATATCGCAACTGGCATTCCGTGTAGCAAACTGCAAAGAAAGGAGTGTAAACAGTTTATATCCGCTAACCCCTTATACGATAAGTTAAATTATATGTAATCTATCCTCCTAATTTGAAATATGTTAAAAATTACTTCTTGAAAATTAAATAATGATTCAAAATATTAACGCGTTTTTATTTAATAAAGAACATTTTAAAATTAAAATAGAGTAAAACTTTTATAAAAATATTATTTTACTGCAAACAAAAATGAAATTCTATTAAATCGTAATAACAATAAATAAGTTAAATGATTACTTAGTAAAAATTTAAAAAAATTAATTAAATTTGCATTCAAACAATAAGTACAAATATATTTACAGGTTTCTAAAATATTTTGTTTTTCTTAGCCTTTTTTGTAAACATAATAATATTTATCATAATATTAAAATAGATTTTATAAATCTTTTTACACTTTTTTTTTCGTTTTCTTCCGAATAAACTTAATCTTATTTAAGAATATTTGAAAATATTAATAACACCATTTTGTTATTTCTAATTTCTCTGTTAATTTAATTTATATAAAAACTGTAAGTGAAGTATGAATTTCTTACAACTATTTGCGTTTCGGAATTACTGTTACTTTAGCCCTACTGTTTTGCCCTAAATTGGTTTAAAAGTAATACATTTACAATTATAGCTCTTGTAATTTGATTGGCGAATAAACAATGTCATAGAGTCAAAGGCAATATACATTTTTACTCCCGGCGGAAGGATTAGCTAGGGCAAAAATAATAAACTAAACGTGGCTTCTTTCAAGTGTGTTGAACTGGTTGCGAAACCAGTCGTATTCGATGCCTTATCTCGTGCTGTAAAAATGTCCCGTGGACTCGAATTCCTCATTAAGATGAGCCTCCCTGGGCCCGAGGCGTGTATCTGCAGTCGAGATCAGCTGGGCGGTCTGCAGCTGCGGCAGTTGTGTAGCCTTGCGCTATAATGCAGTCCACCAAAGTAATTACCGTTCTTCGTGTTGTACGTTCTCGCCGGGCGGTCTCTCTGTCACACCTAGGCCTCACCAGACACCACATCCTGCCGTAATAACTGCCTCGTCATGCAGGACGGACCTTCATACTTCTATACGCTGTTCACGATCAATTTAGTTAGCATTTTTTTTAATGAACGTTTGAAAAATATCACTGCCGCTAACTGCATATAATTCAACGGGAAGACTGACTGGCATGCGTCCAGTAAAGTTGGTGACGACGGACGGAAAGTAGTCCCACGTCTTAAAGTTGAATTAAAAGTGTTACGTAAGCATATGAGAATACTAAAAATATGTATTTTGCTTTATATTTATTTTAATGCATGTAAGAGTAAGAATGAGCAAATTTGTAAAATATTTACTTTTCTAACAATTTCGCAGTTTCACTTGACCGACGCATGAATAAAGTGACCAGTTTACACATGGCGAAAGAATACACAATGTGCATACAAGTAGATCTCCAGCAGGTATTTCAAGAGTGCTCGAGTCCGTCGCCGGTCTGTGGTGCCGGAGGTTCTGGGTTCGAATCCTAGGTAAGGCGTGGGTGTCAGTTTAAGTTAGGTCACAAGTTAGTTTATAAGCAGTCCCCTGATAAGCCTTCAGGCATAACACCGGGGGAAGTTAATATGCCCTTTCCAATAAATAAATATAAAAAAAAAAACACTTTGAGTAGAAAGCCCAAAACACTTTGCCCATATTTTTTAACCCAACTCCGTGCTTAATTAAGTACTTCTGCTACTGAGATTTTTTTTATCAGGGAAATATTTTGCAAAATTACGATTACACGCACGTGCGAAAACTATTTATCTAGACTATAAAATTTCCTGCCGAAACGAGAAAAAATGTTGCAGGGAAATATACGGTGAAATGCCTTAAGCTTTTCGGAATTTCAAATACAGGGACAACAAAACTGTCCTTTCTTTTCTGAATAGTGACAGCAGTTACGAGGGCAGTGCACGTTCGCAAATGCATAAACTAGGAAGATAAATAACAGTGCTCAGTTGTGAGGTCAAGTATGTAGTTACGAACGCTAAAAGGCCCTTCACAGACTGTGAGCACTTTTGAAATCAACCTTTAAAAATATCGCTGTCGAAGACTACATGTATGTTACAGGACACATTGGCGTGCACGCTCCCAGTTCAGTTGGCAGAGAATTCATAAAAATATTTGTAAGTCTCGACGTTTTTTTTGGGTGTGTAACACGTAAATTTACGGCTACTGAAGTCGGTGTCTCTCGTTATATACACATGTAGAGCACGAATTCCAATATTATTAACACATTTACTTTCCTTAAGAATTCCACGGTCTCAATAGGATGCCGCGTGAATAAAGAGAGACGATCACTGGAAATGTTAATCTTACATATACCGGAAGGATACAAAATGCGAAGAAAAGTAGTTCCTAAGCAAGGCTTTGAAAAGTGCTCAATTAACGTGAACAGTCTATACCTTCACAGTGCCACTTTAAAAAAACTTTTTTTTTTCTTTTCAGCTTTTGCGTGTTGCTTGAAATATGAACTGGCCCAGTTTCTTTGAGTACGATATTCTCAGTCAGTGGTAAGATTCTCTCCGTCAATTGTAAGATTTAAAAAAAAAGTTGAAACCATTTATTGTTACACTCGCAGTTGCCTGATTTTGTTGTGGTTCTGGCTGCAAAACGTGTCTTGGTGTATTTCTGTTGTCGATTGGGCGTAGAGGATAAAATAAACTGTTAGCATAGTGAGGCAACAGGTACAACTACTCTACACGAGCGTGCTCTCAAATGCCTCTGCAAGCAAATCAAGGTCATATACATTTTGTGTCAATTCAGCTCGCATACAGATATATACGGAGATTGCTGTAGGTGTGTAAAATGAGATCAGTTGCCAATTATGTAATCATTTCGTTGGAGAGCAATTGTAAAATTTCATAATTACGATGACACCAGTTAAAATTCTTTGTCATATTCGTCTGCGTTATACATAAGTATTAAGTTGTAGCTTAAAACTGTTCCCATTTGCTCATTAGTAGTATTATAATACTTATTTTCCTTTGAGGTGTGTACCTATTTTAAATATATTTTTTTAAAATTATGTTTGACATTACGCAGCGCGTAATTATTCAAGATTTACTTCTGTTGCGTAATAATTTTAGCAATTATTTGAATACGTATTCAGTTCTCTCCACAGTAATTTACTTCTTTCAAAGTTACGAGTTGTCCCAGGTACTGCCTGGAAAAAAAAAATCTTGGCTGATTCTATACCGTATGTATTTTATTTACTGCCATTATCCAAAATGAGATACCTCATACCAATGAGCTCTGTAACATTGCTTCATGAAATTTTTTTTTATAAAGTGCATAACTCTACCACAGAAATGTCAGTGTGCGCTTTATTTCTGCATTTATACTTTTACTGTTGGTTGTAAAATACATACTTAATTCTTCTGACATACACTATTGATAGTAAAGTTATTGTTAGTAATCATTTTCGCTGTTAGAAGGTTCGTACTCCTGAAAGCCATTCGTTCGAGTTGTTCGTGGGTGTTCAAGATTCTAAAATTACTTTCTACATTTTTTTCATGTTGCATATTTTTTCGTTGTGGTATGAAATAATAACATGAAAAAAGTATTACAAATGAAGGAGAATGTATTTTCAAAATTACAGTATATGAAACGAGCCATAGTAATTTTAAATGTAAATCTTTTTATCGTGGCAATCTAAAAAAAAAAAAAAAAATTGAACAAAATTAATACGTTAGGATACTGTTAAAAATAATTGCCTTTGTTATTCGAATGCAATTAAATATATTTCTTGGAAATTTGTTCTATAAGATTCGCCCATATTTAAATTTAAACTTTTGAGATAAAATTTAAAAAGTTTAAACACTTCCCGCAAAACACTTTAGCTGAGATTAAATGGCTTTTTAAAAATTTGTACGAATTGAGATTTAAATTTTTAAAATGTCAAATTTTACGCTAAACAACACATTATATATTCTTTTCCAAATTATTGGGTATATTAATCACGCTATCATCGATATCTTGTCACTAAACCATAAAAGTGTTCAGCCTATAAAAAAAACCATTTTGCTTCTCGAACAGCCATAAGGTGGGCGCACTGCATTGGCCACTGCATTGTCTTATTGGTCGTAAATGCTGCGTATGCGCAGGTTCATTCGTCGTCATCGTGTGCTTCTGCGGTCTCTCGGGGTCCTACTACCGCTGCAGTAAGTATCTACGCACACGCACGCAGGAAGAAGGCACAAGACCGCGGAGGTCACAGGACATATCCTTCTCTTCCTCTCACACCTGCCTTGCAATGAGGCGTGCAGTCGTTTCTCTCACCTCCTCCGGCTTATATCCACATTCGTCTGAGTGTTTCTAAAGGCTTAACCTATACGGCCGTAGCTTTGTAAGAGTGTCTTATTCTTTCAAACATTGTAAAACATGTTTAAAAATCGGATGGTACACGAAGAAAATAAACCAAGCTTAATTTGATGTAAAATTAACTATGCCATTATAAAAGTGCGTAGTTATGAAATTAATTATATTAATATTTTTATTTTTTGTGCATCAAGGCTACTAAAGAATAGATAGCAGGGCAGGGAATTAGGTAGGTCATGTTAAGAAAATTGCACAAGTATAATCAATGAAGTGGGGTTGTAAAATCACTCCAGTACCCCTCGCCCCTCCCTTCCCAATTACAGTTATTGGGAACCGAATCCGAAACTTTACAAATGAGAGTCGAGCACGCAGTCGTTTAAACAATCCCCCCCTTTTTTTTTTTTTTCTGTTTCCTCCTCCCAAACTTTTGGTCTTAATTTCCCTTATTTTACGGTTACCAACACAATAAAACAGTAACGTTAAGATGAACACAAAGTGTGACGCTGAAGCCTTACGTGGGACTCGAACCCGGAACCCCTCGCGCCACGAGCCGGCATGCAATCAACTGCGCCACGTAGGTTAGCACTAAAACTCTCTGCCTTCACGAACCATATGTTTCGGTTAGGCTTCTTGGAATATTCCATACACGTATTCGCACAGTTCCAGCAGGCTGTTTGTTGATTGAGGACTTTTGGTATGCCTTGTCCAGGATCTACTTTTCTGCTCATTTTCTCCTCTAGCCATATGCTGGGTTAACTTTGTCATGGACCCAATCACTTTATTCATACTTCAAACAAGTGAAGCTGTTATATTGTTAGGAACGTAAAATGTTACTAATATGCCAATTCTTACTCTTACGTGTAGTAAAGAAACATCAAATAAATGAAACAATTTCAGTGTCTACGCATTTAACCAATACGCTTTTAAAACGGCATAAAGACATGAAACTACTTTTTTTCGAAACCAGTGCCAACTTTACTAGGAACATGTAGATCAGTGAGTTCATAAAAATAATATGCCATTAGGAGCAAGGGACTTTTTTCAAAGGTTGGTTTCAAAAATGCAGAATTACGCCCTCAGACACGACGGCATATACCACCAAACACACACACATTTGTGAGCGGGCATTATTTTCTTATCAAAAATTATTTAGGCCTCGAAAGGGTTATTTCAACCGTGGAAAGAATATTGGGTAGAGCGAGCGTGCGAGCTGCGCAGCAGTCGCTCTCCATTTTCCAACATTTGAGGTTAGAACACTCTTTATATAAGTAAGTGCTTTGAGGTGTTTATACACTTCCCCTGACTTAGTGTTAATGCAACTAAATGTTCTCAAGGGCGAGTCTGTTGAAAATTCACACGTAAACAAACACGTTCATCACTGTTGACAATGTGAACTTTTTGACAGCTGTACTCACGATGGGCGAGAGAGTGCTGGAGATGAGGAGAAGACTAAAATCGGTCTACTTCATCTTTAGTCTATGATTTCACCTATCAAGTGTCAGGAACTGGCCGAGACCTCCGCTATAATGTCGGCAGGATATTCTACTTTTGCCAGCACGTTGCGAGAGAACCTGCTTTAAAAGGGAAGAAATTGTAATACGATGACTGCTTTAAATATCTTGGCCATACCATTTCCTACATCCGAGTGCAGGCGAAGCAGACATAAATCAAACGACAAGAAAGTGCCCGGAGAGGATATTGGAATAGTGGTTACTTCATGAATAAGGGAAATATCCCGGTAAAGGGACATGTCTCAATTTCCTGTAGTTATAATGTTGGCACTCGTGTACGGAGTGTATCCCGGACAACGATGAGAGAATACTTTGACTTGCCCACTGAATTGCAGTATAATGAGGGTGATTAACAAAACATCATTTTTTTTAATTACATAAATAATGAAGGCCGGTAAATAAAATTACAATTTTTTTTCAGAGGAACAGACGTGCACGATTGCAGAACACGTGACTGACAACATGTGGCAGGTAGTCCCAGTTTCTAAAACGACAATCAGTCCCGAGTGACGTCATGAAAAATAGGTTGTAAGGAGGAATTCAGCACTTTCACAAGGAAAGGAGGAAGGGGGAGTGTGTACAAAAGTTCGGAGAAGTACGAAAACATACAGTAAATAATGAGAGGTTTTTAAAACAACTACTCTTCAACTTAAAACGACTAGAATGGAAAAGATAAGTAATCCATTAAAAAAAAGCGATGCCGCCGACCTCTCATGTGCCCCACGGAGGCAGTCCTGCCACGACGCCAGGGACTGATGATCCCATAACTCGTTTGAGTGGGTACAAATAGCGATGATTATGAAAGTTGAACATATTGTAAGAAGCCAAGAAGCTAAGAATGTTTCATTCTTGTACACTTGCCAACTGTCCTGTATTGTGAGGGATTTCCCGTATCGTGGCGGCTGAAAGAATCATCCCGTATGGACACAAAACGGTACGTCATATATCATGTATCTCAGATTTATTCGAAAATAAATTGAATATTAATAAACGCAGTGTCAGTAATGCACCACTTCAGCGATTGCAGGTACGTGTATTCTGATGCCCCCAACCCCAATGGCCACAGATAGTTACAATTGACGTTGATAGGTGGCATTCATTAACAAGTGCGTTTGTGGAAGTAATGCGTGTCGAGATGAGTACAATATCTTTTCTTCCAGTGTGTGTTGGTGTCGCCTGTTTTAAAGCCGATTAAATAAGAGATTCAAATCACACTGAACTGTGACTATAGTTGAAACTAATATTTTATTGCTGTTTTTATTGAGAAAAAATGTTGAATGATGTAAAATACTGACTTTTGCGCATTACAGATAGTATTTAAAACTGTTATTTTGTATATCAATTCCTCTTGACCATTTCATTATGGCCAGTGTCGAGTTGTCCGAAGTGTCTCATAATGGCAAATTTGGAAAAATAAAATTCGGTACTCCTATATTCTTGGCATTGCTGTGGATTTTCGAAACAACTGAATAAACGAGTGCATTTTAATTAAGTGTTTTTGTGTTGCCAACTTTTCGTGAACAGCTGTATTTCTTGTATTTCCTCGTCCTCCAGATTTGCGTGTTGATGCCTTTCCATTACACTCAGGTTTATCGTAAGAAAACTTCTTTCTGCGGTCTTGGCGAGTATTTTGGAACAAACTTTTAAAATGCGGTAAGTTAGAAAGTTTAAGTGATTGTTTGAAAATATAGTGATTTAAAAACTGTATTTTTAGTAAACTTTGTTTAAAGTTATTGTTTCCTTCGTGTTATAACATAAATGGCTTTAAATGAAATATGAACGAATATAATCACTGAAATATTGAATAGATCAGCTTCCACACTGTTAAAATAATTTCCTTCATTTCACAGAAAAATGCTGGCAAACATTTATCCAGTTGTGTCCGTAAACTCTTCGTAAAATTACGGACACAGTGATTTTCAAAAAAGGACTTTCCTTAAATTTCAAAGAGCTTTCCGCAAATTCACGAAACCTTGCCGTTAATTTCCTAGTTAGTTTTTTGTAACTCCAGTTTAAAAAAAAAGACAATAAATGTAGGTTTTTCTACTACAGTAGCATAAGGAACTTATCCAGTTTCTATTAAACTTAATGGATTTTAAGTGTTTCTAAATGTTACATACGCCTGATGCTGCTTTTTGACTTTTGAAATAATAGGTCTGAGTGGCGCTACCGCAGAAACGACCAGTTTCTGGTTACAGTGGCGAAGAGAGGTTCGTGTAGACTCGGCATTGTTCGTCCTCGAAACCCGAAGCTATGGGAAAAACGGAGACTTTCCGTATTTTGTATTTACGGAGTCAGCTCCGTTTTTCGTCATTACGGATTGCGTTTCCGCGTATCCTACTGTGCATTTCCGTAAATACGCGGACATTTTTAACAGTGCAGGCAAGAGAACGCCTCAAAATTTTCTGCACGATGAAATGAATGTTAGTTGTTCGTGGTTGTATTGCCCCACTTTGTTGGAACCACTCAAATAAATATAACGTGTTGTGTTTGTGGTGTGGGTAATTACTAGGGAGTAGTTGTTAACGAACCAAGTTGTCATATAGTTGACTTGTATATAGGAGTGAAAATAATAATAGAATAAGTTGTAGTAGAACGAACACATTGACAAGATCAATAATAACCAACACTATAATTATAATAAAAATATACTACTACTGAGCAAACTACTAGCCAATAAAGCAGTTCAATCTTTGAGGAGCGATTAAATATTGCGATTGAAAGTTTTATGACGAAACATAAGCAAGTAGTGTTCAGATATAAGAATACATGTAGCTCAAATTCAAACACTCAATTCAGTATATAATTAAAGTTACAGTTGACATTTGGCAGCTCAAGGTAGTCTTTTCACAAAAGGGAAAATACTATCCAATTTCCAATAAAAGAATATCTCACTTGATTCTACTCCATTAATCAGAAAATAACTTTTCTTGGCTCGGCTACTCACATTTATAAAATATTCAGGTGGATGCATTAGACATCTACTTCTGAAGGAAGTGTGGGCAAATTTTACCAGGAAAGCAATTAGAGAAGGGGTTGTGCAGAAATGTTGAAGACTAAACTAGAGAAATCATATTACATCGAACTGCTGCCATCTGCGACTTATTTCGGTCATTACTTATCTGTAACAGTAATTGTTCTGGAGCAAGAACTTCTCGTAGTTCATGATAGCAATTTAATTGCTGTCAGATAGAACATGCATCAACTCAAGAGAGCTCTTTTCTGCAGTTTGACTATCTGGGCATTCTTCTTTTACGCCACTCGCCCACCGGTGGCATCAAATAATGTCCTGAATAAATCTTGACTATTGGATCCCCAATAAATAACAATGTTTTAATATATTTTCGATGGGCTCCAGTATCCAAGACGCCGACTTAAAAGTTCCAAGAACAGGGATAATTTTTCAACACAGTCCAGTTTGAATTTGCCATAGCAAAATAGGTGAAGCACTTCCAAAAATTTCCTTGCAAAATATTACATATTGTAGTATGCTGCCAACTATTGACCAATGTTTACATTTAAATAAATTTATTTTAGTAACCTGTTTAACACTGCTATCTTAAAAAGCTGCATTAAAACATTAAATTAATTTAAAAATTCTGAAAATATTTCAATCTGTGGTCATACATACTCAACTCTAAAACAGCAATTAAATATGTAAACAATAAAATAAACAAGCATTTGCAAAACATTACAAGCACATAGAGTAACTAAATAACAAATAATTCTGCCAATAGAACTGTCAGGCAGATAGTAAATATAAACAATTGATTTGCAGTAGAAATAAAATCAAAATTAATAAGTTGGCAGAAATACCAGATTATCATACGTTACAACGATGTCTTTGGTAGTGTTCAGTCGCGGGATCCTAAGGTTTTGGAGTTGTCGTCCCGTAAATACTGCATGAGAGATGATGTTAGCAAAATCTTTGATAAAAGCTGACAGCTGTGGATGTAGGGAGACGTCGCAACCCTAACTCGCCCTGGTCGTAAAAAAGCGAGATCTGCTACACAAGACAGCTTTATCGTGCGAGGCGGAGGAAAGGTGCAGAAACATAGGAAAACATATACAGTATGTACACCCCCGTATCCTTTGTGCGATAAATCGTGGCCAAGATCGATCGATCGATCGATAGTATCGCTCTGGTATGGCGGGAGTTGCTCCCGCTCCTCGAAAATGGTACAGATATCCACGAATCCTTAGAAAGTTTTGGTGGCCGCTGTGGTACTGAACAGCCGATAACACAGGGTTCCAGTTTTCAACTACAACCTCAGTTTAGAACTAATGGACAATTCATTCGTGTTTTTTTTCTTCTGTTAGCTACAGTGCGTTGTTTGATAAACACTGACGACATTGCGTATGTAACACGCACATAGTGTCTAGCTGTCGATATGTAACCAGAAGGTGTCTTTCCATCCCTGAAGGGCGACATTAAAAGACAAACTGGCAATGTAATACAAGGGCGAACGAAACGGGAGCACCCAAAGAAAACCCATTGCCAACGGCAGCGTCCACCATTTTTCCTGCACGCAAAAATTCCGGTGTCCCACCGTGCGAGATGGAGCAGTGGTAAACCTATGGACTCGCATTCGTGAGGACCTGTGTTCGAATCCCGGTCCGGCCATCCTGATTTCTGTTTTTTGCGGGGGTGGTTTCTTACTGCAGGCCATGGCCGGTTCCTTCCCCGTCCCTGCTTCCCTGAGCAACATGCTCCGTCTCTGAACAACCTCGCTGTCGACGAGACATAAAGCCCCATCTACCTACCGGGCGTGACCCACCAGGAATCGAACCCGAATCACCGTGGCAACTACTGCATTGGGTTACATCACTGGACGTCGTCACTTCGGCAACACAAAACTCCTCGCGTACTCAACATTTACCCAACGTGACGTCATGCACAGATGGTTCGTTTCTGAATGGACCGACTATATATGTACCGTGAAATCATTCAGTACGTCATAATGCGTCCATGTGCAATTGGCACGTATTTATAAACCGTACCACGTGAACATCAGCTTCTGCTGAACTAACGCGGAGTTGTTTTTCGATCAGGAAGTTTGGTAGCCGTGCAGGTAAAGGAAGACAATTACAGATATCGTACACAGAAATCTACGCCAAAGATGAATAAATATCGTGAGAGTTAAAAGCAATAAGTTACAGAAGTAACTAATAAGCCTACCTACTTGGGTGCGAATAAATGTAATTGAAGTTGTTAAAAGCTGAGATTGTAGGTAGGTCTTGTCGTCTCGTAAACAGCAATATCATTAGAGGTGGAACCAGAAACATATGCAACTGTAGTCTGGCAATTACGAGTACACGTGTCTCTTAACCCGGGACTCGATCCCAGAAAACGCCGTACCGTAAACTAGCGTGCAAACAACTGCATTACGGAAGTAAGATTTGCAGCCATCAACTTCGGATGTAATCAGTCTAATGTTTTGGTAGGAAGTGTTGATTAACCTGAAATATTTACGGAGGCCGTCATTTTGAAAATTAGTGTACGTGCCAAATTAGTACGTAAGTTTATAAAGCCTACCATAGCGTTACTTGTGTGAATAATTTGGTGGAAATAGGTTTATTGGTTCCCGAGATATGATATAAAACCTATTTTCTCATTTGGCGTTATCATAAAAGAAATGCCTAAAAAGAGGTTATGTTGGTATACGATTTGTCAAATAGATACTGCCAACATACAAAATTCGAATATAGTTGAATTGCTTGATAGAAATGACAAATTTATCTAAATTATGTATATAGCCATTATTTTTAAAATCAGAATCTGGCTTACTTAAAATATATTAATTATTTTGGCCTGCTGTAGTACTACTTGTTTGCCAAATTTGGTAGAAATCGGTTTATTTTTACCCGTGATATGACATAAAAATATTATTTCTTCACGTAACGCTATCTTACAAATTAGAGGGCAGAAGTGGTTATGTGTTGGCGTTTATGATGCTTGTAATATAAATTTTCAGTATACAAAGTTTGGTCGGAATTGGCTGAACGGTATGGTAGACATAGCAAATAATAATAAAATATTTGCATAACCGCCATTTTGAAAGTAAGTGTCATATATTTAAATTGCCTATGTGTACATGACCTATCGTACTATAACGAGCCAAATTTGGCAAGAATCGGCTGGATAGTTTTTGAATGTAAAAGAGCAATTTTTTCATGCAGTGCTTGCTATCTTCCAAAATAGCGGATTAACAAGGATATACATATCTAAATTAAATGCTCACATGATGCCATGTCAACATACAAAATTTGGTTTTAATAAGTTAAACAGTTCCCGAGATATATCATCTCACCCTAAAATTAAAAATTAACGCCATTTCGACAATAAGTATCCGGCGTGGTTAAGAACTACAAAAGTCAGATATCCTTATTGAGTACTATGCATGTACCGAGTTTGTTACAATTCGAATCACGTGATCAAAAGTTTTTAGAGGGGATACACACGCGCACGCAGACAGGACGGTATCTCAGCACCCTATCTTTCCCTTCAGAATGTATGCTGATAACTGTTAATAAATGTCCTTTTTAATCTTATTTGTAATTTAAAAATAGCGTAGTTATCACTATTGTTTTGTGTATAGCGGCTGATTCAAAACAACACCAACAATGCTAAACATGTTGTGCTGGATGGCAAACCGATCATTTTACAAGAGGCGATTCATGTCCGAGTAAGCATGTTTTGAGCGCAGTGGGGCCTGTTCGATGGCCACCACGGTCACCAGATCTGACACATCTCGACTATTTTCTTTTGGGTACTACGAAGGCAATGGTGTATGAGGGCCACTGTACCATCAGAGGGCCTTGTCGCACAAACCCACGTACTCGGTAGAGCACACCACCACTGCGAGTAAATCTCTGCACCGCCGATGTAGGCTCTGCAACCAAGTAGGGGGTGGACAATTCGAACACCTTTTGTAATTTACTGCAAGATGAGATGTTCTTGTTGGGTTGGTGGTGGTTCCGTTACAGAATGCGGAACTTACACCCATCGCCATATCCGAAGAATTGTCAAATTTTGACGCTCCGCAGCGCATAAACCATAAACTATACAGCTGGCAGAAATTGTAATATTTTAAAAGATATAATTCGTTTCAGTGAACAATTTAAAAAATATACCTTTATCAAACCCGGAGCCTAGTACCCTTCCTCGTTTGGGGGCCCCTTATGATCGGGGAGCACCGGGACCCTGCCCCGGCTGTCCCCGGTGGTAGTTAAGGCGCTGGCTGTCCTGGTGGTAGTTAAGGCCCCGGCTGTCCCGGTGGTAGTTAAGGCTCCGGCTGTCCCAGTGTTAATTAAGGCCCCGGCTGTCCCAGTGGTAGTTAAGGCCCTGGCTGTCCTGGTGGTAGTTAAGGCCCCGGCTGTCCCGGTGGTAGTTAAGGCTCCGGCTGTCCCAGTGTTAATTAAGGCCCCGGCTGTCCCAGTGGTAGTTAAGGCCCTGGCTGTCCTGGTGGTAGTTAAGGCCCCGGCTGTCCCGGTGGTAGTTAAGGCTCCGGCTGTCCCAGTGTTAATTAAGGCCCCGGCTGTCCCAGTGGTAGTTAAGGCCCTGGCTGTCCTGGTGGTAGTTAAGGCCCCGGCTGTCCCGGTGGTAGTTAAGGCTCCGGCTGTCCCAGTGTTAATTAAGGCCCCGGCTGTCCCAGTGGTAGTTAAGGCCCTGGCTGTCCTGGTGGTAGTTAAGGCCCCGGCTGTCCCGGTGGTAGTTAAGGCTCCGGCTGTCCCAGTGTTAATTAAGGCCCCGGCTGTCCCAGTGGTAGTTAAGGCCCTGGCTGTCCTGGTGGTAGTTAAGGCCCCGGCTGTCCCGGTGGTAGTTAAGGCTCCGGCTGTCCCAGTGTTAATTAAGGCCCCGGCTGTCCCAGTGGTAGTTAAGGCCCTGGCTGTCCTGGTGGTAGTTAAGGCCCCGGCTGTCCCGGTGGTAGTTAAGGCCCCGGCTGTCCCGGTGGTAGTTAAGGCCCTGGCTGTCCCGGTGGTAGTTAAGGCCCTGGCTGTCCCGGTGGTAGTTAAGGCTCCGGCTGTCCCGGTGGTAGTTAAGGCCCCGGCTGTCCCGGTGGTAGTTAAGGCTCCGGCTGTCCCAGTGTTAATTAAGGCCCCGGCTGTCCCAGTGGTAGTTAAGGCCCTGGCTGTCCTGGTGGTAGTTAAGGCCCCGGCTGTCCCGGTGGTAGTTAAGGCCCTGGCTGTCCCGGTGGTAGTTAAGGCCCTGGCTGTCCCGGTGGTAGTTAAGGCCCCGGCTGTCCTAGTGGTAGTTAAGGCCCTGGCTGTCCTGGTGGCAGTTAAGGCCCCGGCTGTCCCGGTGGTAGTTAAGGCCCCGGCTGTCCCGGTGGTAGTTAAGGCCCTGGCTGGCACGGATCTAGTCTTCCGAGTAGAAGCATGCAAGAAGATTACAGTGACAATGTGTTCTGAGAAGTCGTTTATTAAAACTAATTATTCAAAAAATGTAAAAACAAAACCTCTGATACAATTCAATTTTGATTTAAAATACACATACAGGACAAATTCAAGTCGTCTTTTACTATTCATTGCAAATTTTCACCATCTTAGAGTTTCAGCTTCAAAAAAACCTAAAATTAGTTATGTAGGGAACCTTTTAAAGCTAAGAGCACAAAGGTATGCTATCGTGTTAATGAACAATTGAGGAGAACACGAAAACACATTTTATCCCTTTTTTACCTCTTAAGAAGGTAAACAGAATAAAGGTACAAAACAAACAGTATAAATTCAGTAAGGATAAATATTTACAATACCAATTCTTGGCGCCTCTTTGTTTTAGCGAACCTAAGATGGGTTCTGGGTTCCAGTGGAATTTCTCGATGGACCGACATGAGAGCAAGCCCAGAGAGTTTTTCTTCATTGATGTTAGCCTGAAGCCCAGTTTTCGGCCACGCGTTGCTGTTGCATAAAATATTTTGGTTCTATTCATTTCTGTGAAATTAATTGAAAGAAGTATATGTATATATATATACAAGGTGATTCTAAAATCACGGGACAAACATTGAGGGGTGGTAGAGCTCACTAAAACAAACAATTATTGTATAGGAATATATGGGCGGAAGTGACGCGTTGAGGCACAAACACAAAAACATAACACATTAACGGAAACATAAAATGTTCATTAGCAGCATACGTAACGAGTGATTCCGTAGACAAAATGTTAAAACAGTTGCTGGAAATGCATCCACCAACAGTCTCGCATGCTTGGCGACCTCTACATATGGCGTGATTGGCTGGCAATGGTGGCGACATTAGAGGGCAGTCAAGCGGTGCGCCAGTGACCTGCTGCATCAGCGAACAAAGCATTTGTGCTTGAGAGTTCGGCCGTGATGGGTGATTTTACGAATAACGAAAAGGTAGACATGCATGTAATGTACTCCAGTTGATTCCATTAAAGACCTCGTCGTTCGACTATCCTGTGCGGCCGCACGCGTGCGTGAAATACCCGGCGTGTTTGAATCTGTTCACCAATCACTCCACCGACGCTACCAAGCACCAAGCTTGCATTACTGTCANATGGTGGCGACATTAGAGGGCAGTCAAGCGGTGCGCCAGTGACCTGCTGCATCAGCGAACAAAGCATTTGTGCTTGAGAGTTCGGCCGTGATGGGTGATTTTACGAATAACGAAAAGGTAGACATGCATGTAATGTACTCCAGTTGATTCCATTAAAGACCTCGTCGCTCGACTATCCTGTGCGGCCGCACGCGTGCGTGAAATACCCGGCGTGTTTGAATCTGTTCACCAATCACTCCACCGATGCTACCAAGCTTGCATTACTGTCGGTGGTAGCAATTTTGAGCAATTATTATAAACATTGCTGTAAAAAGGCATTTAGCGGCGACGTTGTAAATAAACAATGTGTTGCATTTCATGTGTTATTTTTGTGTTTGTGCCTCAACGCGTCACTCCCGCCCATATATTCCTATACAATAATTGTTTGTTTTAGTGAGCTCTACCACCCCTCAATGTTTGTCCCATGATTTTAGAATCAACCTGTATAAGTATATGTATATATGTAAAAAAAATTGAGAACAACAAACTGAAATGTTCAAACAGACAGCTGTAAACAAAGACGCTTCCTGACGCGAAAGCATGGTAAAAATGAGCTTTTTGCAGATTTTAGTACCTTCGCAGGTAATACAGATAAAAAATAAAGGCGTGGGAACGAAAGGAAGTTTATAAAAAAAACAGAATGAAAATTGGCTGATTTTTTCAGAAGTTATACGCGTCCGAACAAACGGACACAACATATATATATATATATATATATATAGAGAGAGAGAGAGAGAGAGAGAGAGAGAGAAGATTGCCCTTATAGCGACTTCATACTCTGATTTTATATCAGTTTTGAGCAAGATGGCTCGAAGATTAGATAAATTCATAACTTCCGTTGAAAGTCTGTATTTTAAGTCTCTGATGACGCTATCTAAAAGTGGTACATAAACAGATCTTCGGAAGTACTCCTCACACGACTCAGCAGGGTGGTTTTGACGACTGGTTTGGATAGAAACAAGTCGTGGTATCTTTAAATCAGTATTTAACTTTTCAACTATTTCCCGTACTTCATAATAGAGGCCACCAAAGATGGATTCAGCCTTTTCTCTCTTTGACGCTTTTAGTGTCTTCTATTGCAAGAGTACCCTTTTTTAAATCAAGTGTTGGTGGTTGAAGGAGGCGACTAAGTGACATAGTTATTCCTAAAATATTGTTAAGACACACAACTGAGAGGAGAAATTCTGGGCTTCTGATAACTTGGATAAGAGGAAACGCATCAGATGACGTCTTTCTGTCCTGCCACGTAGAAATATCTGCTAGAGCGTTGTGAATCTTAATAATCGATTCCCCCTTTGGAACTGAAGGTGCCCCTCGTGCCTTTCGACCCAATGGGTTTCGTAAATACCTTGAACAGAAGGACCCATTTCTTTCTTAAAAAACCTCATGTCTCTTTGGAGAGGCGTTAGCAAAAGATTATATTTTCTTCATAGTTCCAGGGGCGTTTCTGCATGAAACTACTTTTGAGGAGTTTGCCAACGAATTATTCAAAATGTGGTTGTGACATGGACAGCGTGTGTGTCTATTTTCTTTAGTTCTAGTACGGCACCTTTTGTTTCAGATGCCATTACTGAGCAACTGTCGACCCCAAAAACCTGCGCAAAATTTCAATTATAAATCAAATTCTTTGGCTATATCCTCGACGATATCGTCTAAAACAACTCCAGTCAAGCGACTTTCTCCTCCCTCTGATTTAATATCTTCCTCTCGAATCATATCGTAGGCACTAACCCACGTTAAGAAATCTTCCCTCAGGACACGATCACGAAGGTATCGCAAAGATACACTCAATTGACATAATACTAGAAATGTCTGTTGTCTCATCGAATATTAAAGATAAAAACTGTGCTCCTTTAACTCTTCCTAAGATAGTACTTTCAATCTCTTCCTTACAACTTTGCGTGCGCTTACTAATATATGTAGCGTTGGACGAAGCACTCTCCAAGTGCCCGCGCAGATTATTGTCACCAGCATCCATCCTAAACCAAAGCAACTCTCTGAAATTTCCGTCATTGTTTACTATACTGTATTTTTCATCTCCATTTAGAAGATTGTCAATGTTCTTATCATCCCCGTGACCTCTTAAAGGAATGTTTTGCGTACCACATAAAATAATTGTTTTGACAAAAGGAATCAAGCGCTGCTTATCTTCCTCTATTTGTGCCATGCGCTGCGAATGAATTTGATTTGCTATTTCTGAGGCAGAATTGTTGCATTTCAAGGGAAACCTTTCCCCAGCATCAACAGCATTGCTATAGTATTGATTTATCTCATGTAAAACCAAATCGCCCTTTTCCCTTAAAAGGTTGTCAAACTTGCTCAATGGTGATTTTACAAGTTTTCTCAAAGGAGTGTTTTTTTTATAAACACATCCTGAACCAGTTGTCAAAAGTACACAATATTAACAGTATAGCCCTTCGTCTTTGTGGGAAAGAACAAGCCAGTGAAATTTTTCTAAGTGAGATCTCTGGGCATATTCTTTATAGTAAGCTTTCCCATTTTCATCACTTCATTATAGGGGAATTGGTAATTTGCAGGCGGTGTCCATGGCTTCTCAAGTAACGTTACTTTGGAGTAATCGCTTACACTTGTCATCCCGACGTAAAATCCTTAGTCATTAGACAAAGCGACTCTGACTTTGGGAGTGCTGCAAAAGTTCTAGTGAGGTTATGCTTACTTGATTTGTGTTCTGCAGATGCTCACTGACACCTGCAGAAGAGGAGTTGACACTCGCACTATCATCAACACATGTTTTTATTGTTCTCGGTTTTGAGAAACGCATATATTCTATGCCTCTTCATCCTAAACTAATCACAGTTACGAAGTGCAGGAATTTGAACGGCACTGTATTTACGTCTGTAAACGTAAACACTGCTAATACAATCGAATCAGCTGACTGACGCCTGTCCGCAGTGTTACCACCATGCGCATCGATAATTTCCCTTGTTGACCGTTAACTTGAGTAACAACTTAACTGAACTATTACAATGCAAAGGTAAGTTGCTAATTCACTCGGATGTGCCGTGCGAATGCGCGAGTTACTTGCAAGTGCGAGTCACGGCATTCATCACGCCTGAGCGGGAACGGACAAAGAGTATTTTATAAATAGTATCGATATTGTGTCGCGTCGCTTAGTTGTTTATTCTTCCGCCATGTGCTGGTGACATTCACTGTTGTCATGTTTATAAACAAAAGTGATAAATATTAAGAGAGTGCTTTCAAATAAATATAGTTTATGGTGCATTACTAATAACTGTTCAAGAAACGTTAAAATGCCATCAACTTTATGGCAAATCCACAAACGTTTTTCCTTGACAAAAAAAAACATCGTCTATATGCACTAAACCAATAATACACAAAATCAAAATCAAATATTGGTACGAGGAAATTCGCTATGACTGGGTGGCAAGGTGAGAGCGGGGTTATGACATCACATGATCCTCGATTTCTAGAATTTTGTGGGCCAAGGGTAAGGGTTGGAAAGGGAGGTAAGGTTTTTTTTTGGGGGGGGGAGAGGGGTCATGACACCCCCCTTCCCCTTCATGTATCCGCGCCTGGGCGTACACTTCTGCCAATTTCAAGTATAAGATTTGTGTGTGTCTAATTCTTCCTTCTACTTCTTTCCCGACTGATTGCCGTAACGGTAGGACGAAAAATCGAGCGTGCATACGCTTTCGGGTACTTACACTATTATTCAATGGTATTCTGACTGAAACAAACGCATACTAAATACTGATTAACGAATCAATCGTGAGGATCGTATAAAGGGTTCAATCGAAACATGTGTTTTAAATCGGCGCGTTAATGTTTTGTGCTCATTTTTTTATAAACTACTGTGCGTGCACGTCTGCGGATTTCACTCAAAAGAAGATAACTCCACTTGTGTTAGTAAAATATAGGCCATTAATCTAAGAACTATGGGCCTACGGTTCCTCCACAGCCAACTGCTTCCCAAGACGCAGTTGAACGACCTGAAACATCTGAGAAACTGGACTATGTATTTCTAAGTCAGAATATCATTCGAAAATATAAGTTAAATTGTAACTATTTAATAAGAAAAATTAATCGTAAGTCAGTTTGGTATTAATTATTAAATTACCGTACTTAAAAATCCTGTAGTGCGTTTAGATATAAAAAAAAGTATATCACAGATTAATCATGCTGGATAGTTTCTAAATTATTTCGCAGTATCGTGGTATAATGTTTGAACCTGGCTTTCGGGAAGTTACCGTAGAGAAATTTCCTTGTCTGATACATCGATGCAAGGACGTAGAGAGCATATTTTACCAGTAGGGCCCTAACATAAAAAAGAGACTTCTTTTTTATCACACCTCGACCTCTAGCCCGCGTCCATTAGAAAAGCGAAGGAGGCATTAGTGGCGGAGCTTTCAGAACAAACTTCTTTTTAAATCTTCATGACACACCGCTGTTACTTTAATGTTATAGGCTCTTCTCAGTTATTTGAGACTTTTGAAATCAACATTTTAAAAATGTCACTGCCTCTACCCGCCGTCAAATTGACAAGTTCTCTTGTAGTTTTGTTTTTTAATAGGATTCGAGAAGTTAAATTGACTGTAAGTGAAATAACAAATATTGTTATTCGCGAGTGCATAATTCTTTCCGGAAAGGCGAGAATACCCACGAAATCACTTCCAAACTGCGTAAAGAAAGTTGTGGATCTTTATCACGTGTGGCGGGAGCTTAAAAAAAAAAAATTGCACGATACCCCAAAATGTTCATAAATGGCGGGCGGAAAAAAAATTCCAAACGGATTTGGGTAACTTTATTTGATATCGCACACGCCGATGCCCTCGAAAGAATGAAAACCGAGGGAGATAAAATGTTCTTACAGAGACAGAGAGAAACCAGGGTCCAAGCTGCTTGGTGGGCGTAGATAGAGAATTTGCTGAGAAAGAAGAGAGGTCAAGGCAACGAAAGGCGGAAGAAGAAAAAAGGAAAACTAGCTGCATCTACTCCTTCTACATCGCACGAGTTATCACATCGAGAACTACATGGTAGTTTTCTCAGCTCTGACGAAGAGTCTTTGCCTGAGGAGATAAAGAGAAAAAACTGAAAATAAGACGGCCTGGTGCAATGCATCAAGCGCGGTGGATGGCTAGTGCTATTTTCTCTTTGAAAATATGTTCGCTGCAGTCTCAATTCAAAATAAGCGCGAAGGAAAAAACAAGCACTGAGAGAAGTTTGCTAATTTATTGTGACCGTTTACGTGAAGCCCTGGCTCGGATGTAGTTTGGCAGTAAAAGCAACTTATCAAGATTTGTGCTCTTTGGAAACTACGAAAACGTTGATAAAGTAATTTCCCAAGCAGCTTTGAGCAAGTTTTGCCAACACTTATGGTATTTACTTGAGGAAATAGCTATATTATCACTCTTTATTGATTCGGTCGATGAAGAAACCAAGGTGCTAATTATTACTGATTTAAAAAGTGAAAGTTTCTTCGATTTTCAAAAAAATATATATTCCATCGATGGAAGAAATATCGAGCTCTTTGTGTGGCACGCAGAATCAGCTGTTTTCTGTTCTATTTTATTTATTTATTGATACTAATTTTATCTTCTACAGAAAAAAACTATGGACGGGTTTGTGTCCGTAAAAAGCAAGAATCTGTTTTCACGATTAAAGATTGAGAGCAGTTTTCTTCAAGAAAGCGTTTCGTCATGAGAAGAAAATGCCGCTTTTGCGGAAGCGAAAAGAAACGTTTTTTGTATCTGAAAGCAGTCTATGATATAGCTGAAAGAGCTGACAAACTTATGCAAGAATTTAATGGAAAAATCACAGCTAAGGAAGAACAGGATCCAGTACCTTTTACGCTGTGTTCAAGAACACAGAAAACTGTATCCTGACTGCAAAATGGAGACTTTAAAAGGAAAATATCAACATTAATTTTTTTGGTTTTTTTGTTGTCTAATATACTTATATAGTGTTCATTGTTGTTTTAGTTTCATATTATACCTAAAAATAAAGTTGTGCTAAGATCTAGTCACCTATCACGGAGGAGTAAAAAAAACATACTTTTTTATTTTATTTAAACTTTGAGGCTTAGTTGGCATGGGTTAAAGAAATTTTACAAGGGCGAAATTTCGTATCTGAATAAGCCANAAAAAAAAAAAAAAAAAAAAAATAGGTGTTATGCGTCAGCAAATTATTATTTTATTTTTTTTTGTCATATAAGGGACGACGTAGTGAAGAGTCTTTAGGTGGGAGCCTAACGGTGGCGAGGCACGTGCGAGCAGCGCGCTAGTGTCCGCTGCCGCCGCCAGGTGAAGGCACTGCGCGAGGACAGATGGACGCCCCTCCCTCCGCAGTCGAATGGCGCCGGCTGCAGGTGGACGCTCCGCTCCCCCTCCCTGCGCTGCTGCCAACCTCGCCGCTTCGCCACCAGGCTCCCCCGTCGCCACGCCGTCTTGCCGAGGCAGAGCTCTTGTGCAACCACCAACGTTAAGCCTGTTTCACACGGCCAACTTCTTGCCTCGTGTGACTGGCTAACTTGTTTGCAAGTGGCTTGCTTGCTGGTTAGAATCATTTAGAGACTGTTCTATTTTTTCGTTCACCTTCTTTAGAGCAAGTAGTTTGTTCACATTTGCGTTGTATACGTTTATGCAGTTCCCGTACATTTATTTGTGCTGGTATTGGTAATTTGAGAGTGGGCAACAGATTTTAATATAGTTGGTTTGTTAGGTTTGTATAATCTTTGTGTGTTGTGGTGGAAATGAGTGACTGGCGTGCTACAATATTCAAGTACCTACTACTGTGTATGCAGTATGTACATGAGACTTGAATGCAAGAGGGCGTTTGTTCACTTTCTTGTTCACAAAAGATGTCCGTTTGTATCAGGCTTCATAATACGTAGCAGTAACGGGTACATACCTAATGAATATCAGGAAAACCAACTGCCACAACTGCTACTCCACATTTAATAATGACCATGCAGTATGATGCAAAGTCAAATTAAGTTTTTTTTTACGTGCACATAACTAGGATGTGTACGTACAGGGAAAAGTCAGGGAATTTCACGTGACACAGAAAAATCAAGGTAATATTCCACCTGGTTCAGGAAAAATGTAAATAATTGCTACTCTGCAAAAGTTGTTAAGGCTGTTCACGGTAAATTGAGTTCTCTTGAAATCAACGTTTGAAAAATGTCACTGACGCTACTTGCATATGTGGTATTTGAAAGGGTACACTAAGTGGCATGCGCTTTGTAAAGTTGGCAACGAAGTAGGAAAAATAGCCTCATGTCGTCAACGTTGAATTAAAAGTGTTAGGTAACTAGTAAATACCGAAATTTTTTTCTACTTTCTATTTTTAATGCATATGCGTATAAGAATAAACAAATGTGTAAAATATTTGATTTTCTAATAGTTTTAAATTTTCACATTTTCAGGTCGATGGCAATGCTAATTTTACGTACAGCGAAAGAATACACAACGTGCAAACAAGTAGATCGTGCGCAGGGCTTTCAAAAGTGCTCAGTTTACCGTGAACAGCCTATAGTTTTGTGAATACAAGGTAATGTAGTTGTAAGCATATGCATTTTAAAATTTTTATGTTTAAGGTTGTGAAATGGCAATAACACGCCTTTGCCAAGTGACATATAGCCTTTATGAACAAAGTAAAGTATTTGTATGTTTGTAATGGACACTCATGTGAAGTCAATGGCGTGTATCGCGAGAAATATCGATAGGCTTGGTCTGTTGCAGAGTAATTTAATTCTGCTTCATGGATATCATATTTGTTCTGTCAGCGGTGGATGTATATGCTATTAGACGGTTTCGGTCCTGAAAATAGGCCAGGGAAAATGGCAAAATTCTGCCTGGAGTACAGGGAAAAGTGAGGGAATTCCAAAATGGAATTTTAGTGGTCACCCTGATCATGTTTTATTAAAATGTAAACAGGCAAGATAAATTGACTCCTCCCGAGAGATCACCGATTTCAGTTTGACACCAGTCATCCAGAAACGATTACACAATTGTTTCGTATTTTAAAAGCTAAGTCGGTATATTTTGTTTTAATTTCGAATCGACCTTTATGCCTCATACTTTGTTTGTGAAGTAATATATTATGATTTCGAAACCATGTGTGGTTTGCGATGATGTTCAATAACTAAAATGCACACGTAAAACACGTTACATAGTGTATGGTCTATGTTGTTACATATATTAAATTTTTGTCGCTGTTTAAACCTACTTGGATGTGTTATAACCGTTGGGTTTTTTTTGGGAGTGCGTGAAAATTCAAAACGCATGCCGTGCGAAAGAAGGGAAATATAAGAATAGAGGTACACAGACATGTACCAGGAACTATACTTAGTAAAGAGGTTTATGGTAACGTCGCTGATGCAGTTGATGCAAAGATGATCACTAAACGTCAGATTCTTGACAGCGAATGCATAATAAACGGCGACTTGAAAAATTTAGTAACTTTACAATTCAAGTTTTGGAGGTATGTTATCAGCTTTATGAAAATTTTTCCACTACCAAAACAGAACCCGAAGATTGCACAGTTCCGTATAAAAGCGTGCTTCATACAACTTTTGCGAGTAAAGTGACTCTTCGTAGGGGCATTTTGTCAGAAGTGGATTTTAAAATAAAAAGATTTCGTTGCATTTTAGTAGGATTTGTATACATATAGATAACATTTATTGCCACTATTATTTTGCTATAACTGATGTTTATATATTTTGGAGCATCCTACTAATGTCGGTTGGACAACATTTTGCAGTGCGAGTTTTGTAAATAAGAATTCCACGATCCATTTTAAAGCTGCTCGAATTTTACGATATTGCCCGTGTCTGTCGGTGCATTCGGTGACCCAAAACAACTCTTGCAATACTTAAAAAAAACGTGGGAATTCACTTGGCCGATTTGCGTTTTCGTCAAAACATTTGACAATTCGTTTTTTCATAGAATTTATTCCAGTTGTTTGGACAGTTTCTCGCGGTGTGACAATCCCAGCTTTCAGAAACGTTTTTTTTATTATTTCATTGTTTATTTATTTTGTTTCCTGTGCCACGGTATGCCTGCCGGGG
This sequence comes from Clitarchus hookeri, assembly GCA_002778355.1. NCBI lineage: Eukaryota > Metazoa > Arthropoda > Insecta > Phasmatodea > Phasmatidae > Clitarchus > Clitarchus hookeri. Next base: position 78,828 of record NQII01003641.1, on the reverse strand, counting down.
ATTAAATTATAATTAAGTAGACGGTCATTGATTGTTTGCGGGTTTGTTGTCGGACGATACAAAGAATTTGAATTATTGTGTCTACATTTCATTTCCTATGCTTAAGACTCTCCCAGCACGAATGATAAGCATAAGATCATATTTTATTGTGGCCTCCGACGTTAACTTCTGAGAGATATGTAATTATTGGTCATGTGATAATTTTTATATTACGTGAACAGCCTGTATTTATTATTACGAACACGGTGTGGACGCTACGGAACGTATTCAAACCAGCTATCTGGAGCAGTAACAAAAAGGACGGAGCGGTTTCGGATTGGCTTTTGTTTGGCTGTACGAGTGTAATCTCCCTTGAGCAATCTACGTTGCCCGAGCGTAGTGCTTGCTATACTCCTTACAGGAAGACGCGGAGGGGAAGTGAGAGGGGGAGAACACGGGAGGGGAGGATGAAGCGGCAAAGGCGACGAGCGGACTACCGCATGCACGTGTGTGTGTTCACGTCTGCGCAGTTGGCAGCGGCGGCCTCTATCTGTTACCTGCAGATCACCGAGCGCACCCGAACGGTCAGCGCCGAGCGGAGCCGAAGACATCCCCACCTTATCACGCACTTCACTTGTGTCCGCTCTTCCGCGGCGAGACGCGCGCGGCCAGTCGCTCGCTCCTTTTTCGCGGAGATCAAGCAGCTAGGCCGGTCAGTCGGAGGAGGGGCGCAGGAGCATTCAGACGTGAGATTGGCCGCTTGTCTCTGCGCGTATTGTTGTGTCGTCGAGTTATGTTGTGCGTGCTACGTGCGACGTCTCCGCCGCTGCTGCATTGTTGACTTGTCATCCCGAACCTGCGGCTACGTCGCCGGCGATCCTGGATGCTGTGCCAAGGTACGCCCTTTTTTTTTTTAATTGTGCACGTTTTTTTCAGTAGTCACATTCGCAAATGGACGCGCAAACCATAATACACCTAATCATGTCCCCCTTGTAATGAAACAACTTTTATTTTAAATTATGATTCACCGATTTTATATATATATATATATATATATATATATATATATATATATATTCCATACATTAAGCGGTTGTAGGTCAAATGTGCCTCTTTCGATAACTTAGTAAAACATCCGTATTCTTTCGCGTTACTTCCCGGTGAGGCAGTAGGTACGGTACGGATTGACAAGTTCGCCAACCGCGCCGTAGTTATCTCACGCATGTTTTTTTTTCTCGAATCTAACCGCTGATAGTGGATGCTGCTCCCATGTAGCGAACGCGTTATCGTGAACCTACGAGCAAGCGGAAAGATGTACTACGTAACTCCTTACACGTATTATTACGCCTCGCTAACGAATTATTATAACAATGTAACGAATACTTGGTATTGCGCTCGCGTATATTTACAGGTAATTATTAAGAATCGCTGCTGTTCGTATGTTCGTTACGTTTTTCATTGTAAACCCAAGAAGCTGTTTTCCTTGTTTCGTTGTGTTAACGGCGGCGTCATTAAATCGTATCTGATGTCCGAGGGTAACTGGAAGCTGTTTCCAAATAAGGAACAGTTTTTGATAATGGGCCTGCCCGCTCACCTCCCGCTTCCTGCATGTATCTCGGGATGGCGTCTTGATGAAATTTAACTTTCACATAGCTGCATGCAACAATACGAAGACTCGTTCGTGCGCATGTTTCGAGCCAGGTTGTGCGTGCGTGTCTTTGCCGGGTGGCTGGCCGCCAGGGATCTCGCTCGTGTTATCGCGTCTGCGAGATAGTTACATCAGGTGATAATGGACGCCACTTACCGCATCATTAACTCCTCTGTTTCGACACCGCGCCGGATGTTTTTTTCGACGAGTATCTCGTCACTTCGGCGAGCTGGACACGTGTTCGCAAAATCTTAATCGTAACGTCCTTTTATTTTATTTTTTTTTAATGTTTACGGCGTGTGCAGTAACTGGAAGACTGCCAGCCGGTTCGAATGTTCGATGCGAGTTAATCGGTGAAACATAACCTCACTTAAGACTTGTTAGTGGTTGTTCTTGGGGAAATAAGAAAGAATCAAGTGTAATGAATGACGTTCGTATCGGTTAACTTGGAAACTTGACATTCGAACTGTAGGTTACAGCCAAGCGGGCGTGGCCCAATTGCGCCCTTGCCAGAGGGGAAATCGGAGAAAAGGTGTTAACGTCGAACTTGAACCGCAGAGAAGTTATGGGAATTAATTACAGTGTATCGCTGTTGCGGGCAGCGACACGCCACGCATACGCAGGAAGACGGGATACGATAAACCTACCTCAGACGTATAGCAAAGGGAATGATATTTATACCATTCATACAAATTTCCCCGTAGTCTTCATCCTGTGTTTGTTTGTAGTTGCACGTTCTCTGATCTTTTGTAGAACGGAGTCTTCGATTTATTATTTTAGTATTTGATGTTTGCATGGCCTGTCTTCGAGAGAAAAAAAACACGACTAGTTCTTGGATGCGGGTGGTGTTTTTTGAATTTGCAGTGCAGGTGATGGTATATATATATATATCTCGAGTCGTGGCAAAATTGCTGGACAAGGTATGCGGGTTACTAGTAGAAAAAAAAATTGCCGTTATTGGCGTGACCATGTGTCCATTAAAAACGAATGTTTTCTTTTGTGGCCTACACTCTAAAAAAAAAACTTGTTAGAGTGGTGCTGGGATCACGACAGCGCGAAAAACGCGATGCATTTGGTGCGACGCAACAACAAAGATTAGTTTCATTGTTAACACTAGTCTTAACGCCTGGCGACTTTAAACATTAACTTCTGGTGCGAAAACTATTAATGCTTAAATTATTTTCTTATTTTTAGGTTTCCACGAATGCAAATATGGTCTGATTACATGTAGACTTTAAAAGGTGTTACTTTGCTTTTTACCACTAGTGACACTCGCTCAGGAAATTACTTAAAGGCACCAAAAATATAGTCGTGTAGGTCTATGTTTACAATTCTGCCGCGCTCGCAACGCTATTAAATTATATTAAAAAAAACTTCTACTCTTGAATCTCGTCGCGTCCGCTATTTTCGTCGCCATGACGTTATAGGCCTACAAGTCTCAGTGCTAATTGGCTGGGAATTAATGTTTTTTTCGCGTTGCGTCTGTCGTTATATTGTGATCCCAGCACGAGGCTCCATTTATTTGTCGGTTTCACTGTACTAGAGGAAAACACAACCTTCTTGAAGGAAACATTGTAGATGCAGGTGTGGTAGCCTCCTAGACCACACTTCACGTAATTAAGGTGTTGGCTCGCCAGGTCCTTGGAATGTGATGAGTCATTGCCAGACGACGGGCAGATTGCAGTCGAGATGAAACTGTGCGCGAATGCACTGCCACATGCCACTTTTCTCACTTGCCCTATATCCCTTCGGTGCCTACAATTTCCTACATCCACTTGATCCCCTCTTAGCGAAACGGGTGTAATTTCGAACACCCTGGTGTAAATATAGTTTTTTCAATTGTCTTGACAGTTTTGAAGCTTATTCCTGCCCTCTTTCTGGACACTGTTGCCCGTACACAATCAGAGGCCTCATAAGAAAGTGAGTTTGATTCTTTTCGTATATGCGTTGAAAATTTACAGTGTAGGGCGCGAGAAGGGCACGAAGCCAGTTAAGAGTCCTTTTTTGGTGGATTCGGGCACTGACTTCTTAAAACTTTTTCACCAATTCTAATTCTTTACTATATCGTATCTTAGAGAATTTAAAGGGGAGTCCATATGTATGTCGGTTATTAAAATCGGATAAAAGGTGTGCGAGAAATAAGGGTTTTCAATTCACTGAAAATGCCAATTCCAGGAACTCCTTACTTAATTTTCCTTTTCTGGTGTCATAATTTGGCCAGACTGGCCAATAAAGATAGCATATTCCTACAGTTTTCAGGGGCGTTCTTTCGATTGAAATTACATCAGCTGGCATCTTCTCCCGCATGAAGACGGGAGAAGATGTCAGCTCCCAAAACGTTGCGAAGATCTCATCCAAGAAAACCTACCGTGTTGTGTGTCGTCATCGCTGTCTCTTCCAGCCTTGTGAGAAATTGCAGTCTTCGTCTCGGTGCTCACCTGTGCTGTGCTATTTTTTTGTATGACAATTTCTATAATTTAATTTTTTTGTTTCCTATGTTTTTATTTATGTGACAAAATGCATTGTGGTATTTATTATACGTTTTATTAATATATTTTGACTGCGCCTACTCTCGGCTCGTTACTGTGCTCTTTTCTTGAGTTTGTTTCGTGTCTCGGACTTGGTTTTCTGTGACGAGATAGTGTATACGGAAAATATTTCCACTTACTCATTCTAACACAGCCTGTGTGTTAACCCGGTCGACGAACTCTCACGGCCGGGGTTGTTTAGTGACATGCGACGCTCCGCGACCTTACAAAGACTCCAGCAGGGTTCGCACCAGCAGCTCCATCACACCGGGCTGTGGCGCGCCAAATATCCTGTCTCGTTCGGCGGACCATCTCGCGTCTCTGTGCCGCGCCGTGTGGCATCTCACCGCACGCCTGCAGATGAAGGCGGCGCCCTAGCCTCCGGCAGAACTCTGGACCACAACTGTCGCTCTCTTTTCCTGGCTTTGAATCTCCAGTCCCCGCAGTGGTCGTCCTGTCGATTTATGTTGGCTTCACTCCGCCTGCCTATAACGCTTTTCACGGTTGTTTCATCGCTTTTGAAACCAACCTTTGAAAAATGCCCCTGCACGTAATAACGGTCAATTGAGCATTTTTGAAAGCCCTGCTTAGGATCTACTTTTCTCATTTTGTATCCATCAGCTATATGTTACATTTGTCTTAACATTGCCAGGGACCGCCTCGCTATTCATGCGCCATTCAGACGAAACCGTGGACATTTCTAGGCAAGTGATTGCATTACTAATATTGCGAATTCGTGCTCTTTATTTGTATAAATAAAAACTCGCTTCAGTAGCCATAATTCTACATAATGCACTCTCAATACGTAAATCCCTAAAATTATGGTTATTATTTAGCTGCTAACTTAACTGGGATCTTGCATGCCGTTGTATACTGTAGTGTGTGTATATAT
>NQII01003641.1:55503-73752 GCA_002778355.1 Clitarchus hookeri | reverse complement strand
GCAGTAATCTTTTTATTTTATTTTATCAAAGGTTGATTTCAGAAGTGCTCGCTTTATCGTGAACAGCCTTTGCAAACTACGGGAGTCATCTCTTCTTTTCTCAGTAAGAAATTTTGCTCCGCCTCAGCTGCGGCGTTGGAACTGCGTAGCGTCGTGGGTATTCGTGCGTGGGAGCAATTAGCGCATTCCCTGGGCCATACGTGGTCGGTTCCGAACAAAGAGATCGGAAGCACTGCCTGCCAGTAAGTGGCCACGGAAATTGTAGTGTTATTACAAGTTATTAATAGTTTCCGTCGCCTCAATTTCGGAAATTATTCTATATCATAATTAAATTTACCCACGCATACAGTAACTAAATATGCAGTATGAAAATGAAAATAATTGCGTGAATAGGAATTGAAGTATTAGCCGATCAAATCCTGTAATTAAAGGCATTACAGAATTTTATAGAAGAAAATTATCTGGTTTCGTAATTATATAGACTACTAGCTGACCCGGCAAACGTTGTTTTGCCATAAAAAGTATTTCTACTGATTAATAGTATTAGAAAAAATAACTATAACTTATTGTAAGTGTGTGAGGATGTGGTATATAAGTGGAAGAGGCATGGAGCTCTGTGGACGATGACGGAATATAAAATTAACAAAACACCAAACATTTATAATTTTAATTCATAAAAATTTATTGAAAAATATATAATTATTTACGCAGCAAAAAAACAATATCAATTCCTTAACGCAGTAGAGTGTACAATATTTGTTGTCATGNGATGCCACATCATAAAAAAAATAAAAAATAAAAATTTTGTTCAAACAATAAAAAAAAATTGTTTGGGGGTGGCCACCCTTATTACTTAGGGGTGTAAAAAATAGATATAAATCTATTCTCAGACCTACCGATATACATAAAAAATTTCATAAAAATCGGTCCAGCCGTTTTGGAGGAGTTCAGTGACTAACACTGTGACGGGAGAATTTTATATATTAGATTTAACAGCAAATGTATTGGAAATGGGAATGGTATTGATATAAAAATGCGTGTTACGAGTAAGATGCATAATGATCGTAGGTACTCTTTTGAAGGCTTAGTGATATTGTCCGTATTGCCAAAGTATTTTTCTACACATATATAAAACTGTTTGCGTTTTTATGAAAGGGTCGATTTAATTGCGTGGTATTTTTTTTATTTTCTTAGTTTGCCTCATTGGTTACCTAGAGGAAAGAAATACACAATGTGATAAATTTTTCTATGCGGATGCGAAATAACGTCTCAAACTTAAGAGGGGGCAAGCCTTGAGGCCGACCTCCTTGAGAGTAAAACGCGGATAGGTGCAGGGGGGCACTCCTATAGTCGCCCCTTTTTTAAAGACATATTTGCTTCTCAAACAATTTTAATTTTGGTGTGATAAAAATTGAAATGACGTGCTGCATTAAAGCAAAGAATAAAATCTATAGCTCAAGCAAAAGATGCATGTTAAGTTTAATAAATACGTTAGCTGTAACAATTTATTGGGGATTTTATACAATATCATCGCGTCTCGGTAAGCAAAAACAGATTGGGTGCACGTTTACTCTGATCCTGGTGCCCTCTACTAAATCTAGTGAAAGGTAACTTATACCCTGCCCTTCTAGTTATTACGTCTTTGTCGGGATGGCGGTTTGAATTTGCGTTGGACCGGGGTTCGATGGCATACCGGCGTCGTTCTACAACTGCCGTTCATGTTGTGGGCCACGTTTGAAAGAAAAAATATGAACAGCACAAATATTTGCCTTTCTCAGTTTGTGCGCGTAGACTCAGAGAATACAGAGATTTGTTGTCCCATTTCCGATCATGTCAAAATCATTTCATAGTAGTTCTACTTCGTGTCATTTTCACAACGCAGTGTGCGGCAGACCGACTATTTAAGCTCGGCTTCGCCCCTTCTGCAGAAACTCCACGTTTTTAGTGTCATAATTTCAGTTTCAGAGGTAGGTATTATTGGAAATAATTGATTATAGAAAATTTAAAATTTACTAGTTGTTTAATATGTCTGCATCCAATTTTCACTGTGTGTTATTTCCTGCTTGAAAAAAGGTAGGAGCTTATTGGTAAAATAAAAATATGTTGTTGACTTTCTACAATAAACGCTTAAACACACAATTAAATTTACGCGCTAAAATATTGAACAACTCTTAAAAATGTAAGTTTTCTGTATTCCTACATTGTCCGTAATTACTACGATTCAGAAATTATGACACGAAAACGATCAATTTTTTTTTAAAGGGGTGTAGCCGAGCATTAACTGAATTTTGTTTTTCTTTAACCTTGCTGCCGTGAACCATTAACCTGCATGGTCCTGTGAGATACTAGAAATCAGTTTTTGCCTATTTTATCAACTTCAGCAATACACTTCTCATTTTTACATACATTTTTTTTTTTTGTATTTTCAAAATCAATGTTAAGGCAGAGAGAGAATGCCACAACATTTTTTTAAATAAAAAATTTTTTTTTTTAAATTTTACACGTGTATGCCCGGGTTACACACATACGGTCAAAGTTATTTATATTAAAAAAATAAATAATAAAAACTTAAGTCTATAACGTTGCGTAAACTTTTTGCTTATTCTTTTATTCTTTTAGTATCAGACAGACTAAGTTACTGCTGGGTTTGGATTGGATTGGTTAGGGCGTATTAAGCCTGAAGGCTTATCAGGGGACGGCATATAAACTAACTTACGACCTAACTTATACACCCATGCCTTACTTAGGATTCGAGCCCAGAACCTCCCGCACCCCAGACCGGTGGCGCGCCAACCGACTGCGCCACGGGAGGTCGGCTTACTGTTGGGGAATGGGAAATTTGAGTGATTGCGTGTTGTCTTGCAAGTCGCCCGCCAGACCTCGCAAGGGTGCTGCACTCTGCACGCTACCCAACTACGGAATGGTAGCCGTCGTTTTTTTTTCTAACAAGGAAAACTGGAAATGCCATTTACAGAGGATGAGAGCGGGAACACTGCCGAAGGAAACTCTCCTGATAACAGACGAAAGGAAGGAAATTACGGGAAACGGAATCCAGAATCTCGACGTTTTGAAATAGTCCAGCGACGGCGACTAAGGTCCGCTGGGACTACGACCGCGTTTCATCTTGTAAGCCTCTAAATTATTTCTAATTGATATTGAATCTGTAATGGTTATCTGAAATCTGAAGTACAGGAACGTAGCGAAATACCTTGATGCTCTGAACTAACAAACAGCCTAGCGTTTATTGTTTTTATTTTGGGAACAGCTACAGAAAACACAGTTAATAGTTCCCGGACATTTTCCAAAGAGCGGATGAAAGATTAAATAAAAGTTAGTGTTGGGAATTTATTGAAATAGACTGGTATTTGTTGCCAGTATAGAGAGCAATCTTGCTTAACAATTTTTAGTAGTTGCTTAAGTTATTCTGAAAGATTTTTTTTTTGTTGGAAACGGTGATAGTTGCTGTAAAATTGTGTGCATGATAGTATGTATGCTTCAAGATTGCCTGTTCTGAATTTTGAAAATATACTTCTATATTTTCGCGCAGTATGACCTTTTGTAAGTATTCCTACGTATTCATTCTTCTTTGAACTATTAAAAAATAATGTACTTTTACAAATTTACTTGAACAAACTTACAAGTAAGTTTGTTCAAGAGTTTTTAGACGTTATTTTGTAAGTATCCTAGAAATTTTTAAGACTACTCTTCAAGTTTTTAACTAACAGTTATATTTCTAACGGACGTAACTTTACTGTAATGTTGGTATTTTCATTTTAAAAAATGGGCATTAAAAAAATATTTTTACTTAATAAACGAGTAATTTTAAAATGCTCAAAAAAACTCGATACGATGTAAAGATAACGAAGACTAGCACATCCGTTGGTATGGAAGTTTCTTTGTAATGCGTGAAAAGGAAGTTCATTAATTTTTTGGAAAACTTTTTTTTGTCAAAACATTAAGATAAGTTTGGAGCATATTCAGTGATGGCAAACGTAATTATTAATTTATAATTAGTTTTCTTTAAAAATTTCTAAACGTCTTTGTTACGATTATCTAGAACTTCGAGGATACGAACAAAACTAACCTTGGGCGGAATTAAATTTTCGAACTTCATCCTATAGATGTAGCCTATACAATTGCCTGGTGTAGATAATACCACAGGACACAATTACGTACTTAACTTATAGGATCACTGAAAATTAGTTCTCATTATTAAGCACACCGTCCATACTTCGACGGAAGAAAGCAAGCAAAGACAAACTGACACCTCAAAAGTTGCAGTCGGGAATATTTCGTGAATTAAGATGAAAGTTTATTGAAATATATGTAAACTCATTCCGTAATTTGCAGATACACAACTTCTGTACGTTTGTTTTGCTTCGTGTCTTGTTGGCTTACGTTGCGGATGTAACGTAGAATGATCGTTCCAACAAGTTTGAGATCATGCTGCTTTCTAAGTTTTAATAAGCCAGAAATAGAAATGTTTGTATCCTTGATAATGTGGATTAAATATCCCTCTACAATATTATAAGTGCGAAATTAGATATTATGTTGACTTTACACTTATAGTGGTGGTGTTTAAATCCCCCGTACAGAATATTAAATGACGTGGTTGACACGTGTTGAAATTGTTATAATTAAAAAAAATCTTATTTAACACAGCTTCGCGTAATTTCAGCGAAATTTTTCCTTCTTTACGCGCAGAAAGTTACGTTAAATCCGGATTAAGCAGATATTGGTAGATTTACATACCTTCATTTTAAAATAATTGTACTAGAACATTTTGTGAAAATTGTGTTTTTAACATCAAAATAGAATGTTTTTAAACCACTCCCCATCACGTGTACGAATAAATCTTCGCGAACACAAGCGTTTTCAAAATATTTTTAAACAGTTTACCGTAACATAGACAGGGTTTCCGTGAAAACGCATTGTCGTTGCAAAACTGGACACAATTTTCGCTTGGCATCAATGAAACATCGGATTATTCATAAATGTGAACTATTTGTGCTAATCTGGGCTAATTTCTGGAAGTGCAAATTAAAATTAAATTCCTTGTTAACGACACGAAGCGCACAAGTATATTTTGCGTGCCGTTCTGTCACTTGGCGTAAATGCAAATGATAGACAAAGATAACGAACAATTCAATTCATTAAAAATATACCTTTTAAATATGGTTACTGTCTTCCTTCACATACCTTGGAAATGTTATCGTTTAACGCGGATTTCCTTGGACTGCCTTGTAAGAAAATTCAGCTGTTTTAAGTCTAAATCGTAAGCCTTACCAAGATGCGTGGACAACCAAGGCAAGTTCAATGGGAATACGTAACGGCAAAAATCTATTCATATATTATTGCTGTAACTTTACTTCTATACTTCTCTGGGTTCGAGTCAGAGTTCATCATGGACAGTGATTTCATAAATGGTGGTTATTTGTTTTAAGGGCCGTGTGCCGAAGATTATACGCATAATACACACATATTTATAGGTCTAAGAAAACGTGGGTATGCTTTGCCACATAATAATATTATATGTTCTTGATTTATAGATTATGCTCACGGGAAAATAGAACATCTGAAGTTGTAATAACAGTTCCAGTGTTTTATGAAGATTTCCCTGCAGTGTCGTGTGCTCAATGCAATTGTCTGCACAGTGTTTTTGGAGCTGATATGCGAGAACGGTGTCAACTAGGATAATGCAAGAAGTAAACCGCTTCTTTGATAATATTTCATGAGCTTCGTGCGGGGAAAAGATTATAATAATTTTCTTCTAAGAGAATTCATACTATGGCTTGATTATTCAATTTGTAGCTCCTCGACAGTAGATATTAATGAATGCAGAATTTGTTACTTCAATTATGTAAGCGCTTTAAACGTATCACTATTTCATCGTTGTTCCCGTCAACATTCTGTCATGTCCAATCCGTCATTAAAGCATGACAAAAGAAAAAATAAGTTAATTACAATCTTATTTTATTATTTTTGCGTATTTAGTTCCATCTATGTAATTTTCAATAATATAAGGTCCAAGTAGCAATATTATTCCTGTAAAACATTGCGGTGCTAAATACAATACACGAGCTCATAAAATTTATTGGGGCAGTAAATTAGGTGGAATGGTAGACGGCCTAAACTAAACTGTAAACTTTTGACGATCTCACAAAGGTTTTCAGATCTGACCACTTTTGTTCACTAGCTGAAATTGTACAGAAAGTGGGAAATTTTTGTAGAAAAGTATTCCCGGAGACTGACTTAGTATTTTTTTAATGGTTTATAATAAATTAAAAATATTGCGAAATGCAATTTAATCAGTACAAGTTAATCAAACAAAATATAATATCTGTGAACGTGAAATGGTTTGTAATGAAATACAACCAGTAAAAAACATGAATGAAACCTGTACAACTTAATATNTATATATATTAAAGCGGCTTGGAAAATTAATAATGAAGGCGACTAAGAAGCTGTAATGGCTGTAATATAATAGGTTTGCAGTTAGTTAGGTTTTTAACATCAGTTACATGGTTACTTCCAACTTTTCTGAACCCCTGCGTGGGTTCTACTTTCAGGTTATTCCTCCGCCTCGTGCAAACAAAACTTGACTAAGGTTAGAAAATTACACCAAAGGGACAAAGAATAGCATTTGTGCGCACTCAGTTTAATAATATTTTTCATAAAAACTATTTCTTACTAGGCATTACGAAAATGCCTATTTTCTGTCTATTCGTATTAATTAATTAATTATTAATTAAATAATATGATCTATAAATAAAATATACGTAAAAGTTCAATTTAACCAAAAGTAATATGCCTTTATGTTAAGAGAAGTATAAAACACTTGTGGTTATGACATACTTAGGAAACTACCAAAAACGCCATCTTTCAAGGTTTTATTCAAAAAGTGTGAAGATTCTGCGAATAGAACATAATGCCCTTAAGTGTTAAGTTTTTAATACTAGCAACTAAAATTAGATTATTTTAGTTTTATACGCATACCAGTAAGAACTGTTTATTTGTACAGATGGCGGAATAATACGCAATATGCTAATGTATTAAACTAAAAGCCCGTGGCACAACTGAGCCGTAACCACAGTCACGATAAAAACTCATCATTACATTTTACACAGCTAGAAATTTATTTTCTTGTTCTGTCATAGTTTTCTTCCGAAAGACCACTTTTCCCCAAATATTATCTAAGACTGTATTATTTTTATTCTTAATCATATTAAGTGTACGTAAAGATAAACAAATCGTGAAAATAGAAAAAAAAAATATTTGAGCTTGCCTGCTAAATATGTGGTCATAATCCGCGTGTAATGAAGTCTCACTGTTACAGATATAATTTACATAGTAGGCTTAACTTATGTGCCCCGAATGTGCAAAAAAAAAAAAAAAAAAGCTCCCATGGCCGTGTACTTTTTAAGTACGGCAGGTTTATTTATTTGAAGATATTTAGTTGGAAAGAAATCGTATGGCCACCCCACCAAAATCAAGTCGTGAGCGACTGGTTAAATTCACAAACAACACTCCTTTCTTCTATAGGTACTCGTTGTTACAGACTGTTCACAATCAACTGCGGGCACTTTCGAAAGCTCTGCTTAGGATCTACTTTTTTCTCACGTTATATCCTTTCGCCGTACGTAAAATTGGCATCGCCTTGGGCCGTCTCACTTTATTCGTGCATAATACGAGAGAAACTGGATTTTTTTTTTTTAATTAAATGTTTTGATAGTATGAAATTTATGCTCCTACATGTTTAAAACCTAAAGAACAGACATCAGTTGCCATACACTAGCAATACAACGGGAAATATTAGAACTATTTCAATTTAAATTAAATCGCTGCCAACTTAACTGTGAGCTTGCGTGCCTGTGTGTACTGTAACACACGTGTGTGTGTGTGTGTATGTATGTATATATATATATGCTGTTCACGGTAAAGTGAGCACTTTTGAGGTTCTAGTTACTTTTTACTTTGTAATTTTTTTTATCCACTAACCACGTATTAAAATAAATATTGCCATATAAGTAATAAACGCAGAGTGTGTATTCCACCGCACTAGGGATTTAACGTCTCAGGCTAAAATAAAATATGTTTATTGACTATTATTCNGGGGGGGGGGGGCTTTGAAAAGTGCCCACTTGACCGCGAATAGCCTGTATAATTACGAACAGTGATCATTTTATATTCTTCAAAGGTTGATTTCTATAAAGCGCCGAGCAGTTTACCGCCATGAGCAGCCAATATGCAGAGGTGCCGCGCACTCGGGACACCGGTGAAGAAAGCTCCAGCAGCGACAGGCGATCCATCTCGCCGCGGGGCGTGGGCGGCGCTGCTGCGTATCGATCCGCCGTCCCTCCGGGCTCCTTCTGCCGCCGGTTGCCGGCGCTACGGCCCGACTTCGGCGCCACCATCACCACCACACTACAGCCTCCTCTTCGTAGCTCGGACAACTACCTGCGAGACCAGTGTCCAAGGTCCCCGCCTGCCTGGAACTTGAACTCCGCTGCCAGAGTGTTTGTAATTTACTTTTCCCCGCGAAACTATTAAACGCGCGTCCAATATGGCGATCTATGGAAGGCGCACACAATTCCCACGAGGGCTGTTGAGTGCTTCCAAGACGTCGCGCACATTAGAAACGCCATTTTTGAGTACTCCGAAATGTTAAAAAAACCTGCTTTCGCAAAGCGATGTATCTTAATACGTGTCTGATAGATACGAGGCCACTCAAGGGCCCTGCATTGAACCCTCCCATAGATTTCCCACCAATTAAAGAATAGGGACACCGCCGAAAGTCCCATAGGTACGCGCAGTGCGACGAGAACACTGTGCACGCCAGTTGAGAACCTCGCGCTTATGGACGGTGGCGCACTTGACGCGCGAGGCAGGGTCGCCCTTATCGCCTCGAACGCAGAAGAAGCTCCAGGTAGGCGCGGGCCTTAAGGTGCCGGTCTCCCCGAGGCAGTGATCGCCGCTGCCGCGGAAGGCTCTGAACTGGCTTGCAATGTGTATAGCCTGTTCGCGGTTTCTCGACACTTCTTGAATCAACCCTTTGATAAATCGCCCCCGTACATGACGTTGTTTTACTCCTAACAGCTGAGTCTTGAGCGCCGACGAAGATGAAACGAGAGCGAGGAGGAGGAGTAGCGACGGAACCCGCCTGCCAACAGCAACGTCCGCCACGTTTCCCAGTGTGAAAATCCAGAGCGTTTCCCACCGGAAATTGAACCCTGGTTCGCCGAGGTGGGAACGGCATATTAGTCTGACCGCTACACAACCGTAACCTTACCAGTGTAAACATTACAATTTATTTTAGTATGGAAATACACAGATATACCTTTCCGGATTAGCAGCAAACATTACCACCAGTACGCATTTGCGTTAAAATGTATGCACTCAAACGAGGAGGATTATATATATATATAAATTTTTTTTTTTTTTTTTTTTTTTTTCAGAGGTTAGCTTTTGGAGTGTTTCTAAATTTGCGATGCACTGGCCATAATGAGGAAAGTATTCTAACTTCTTTAAAATGCGCACCGCCATCTGCAATACCGGGATGTGCAGTCGCATGAATGACTAACGAGGAAAACTATTATGCTTGCGTAACTTGTAGTTGCCCCGTATGTCATCGTGGCGTCCTAAACAAGGAAAGGGTCGCGGACGCACGATTAGCCACCCACCTATAAGTGCCCGTTCTTGCTGCGGCCATATGCATGCTAGTCCATTACTCTCCCAAGATTGCTATATGAACAGGCGATATTTGGTTAAAGTACAAAATCTTTGAAATAGTCATTTTCCTGGAGTTCAAAGTCTGCAAAATGTAGTTTATTGTAGTAATGTAGTGTTTGAATCAATATCTACGTTGAAGAGAGATTTGAGAAAATGCTAACTTTTAATTTACTTTCGTTTCATTAATCTCGTTTAATTGAGTGGGTTTCCCGCGGGAATTGTGCTCAGGCGTTGAGTCCCAAGGTCGGAGTGCTCGGCAGTCTGACTCACCATGCAGTAGTCGCAGCCAGGCGCAGTCTGCCATGAGTAGGGTAGGGCAGGGTATGTATATGGGGCATAACGTCTCGTAGGCAGAGAGGTCATTAGAAACGGAGCCAGTTGCTCAGACATGCAAGAACGGGTAGAAATCGGCCATGGCCTGTAGTTAGGAACAATCCCAGCATTCGCATAGAGTGTTTTCGGGAAACCACGGAAAACCGAAATCAGGATGGCCGGATCCGGATTCGAACCCAGGTCGTACCGAATGTGAGTCCAAAGTTTAACGACTGTGCCACCTCGCTCGGTACAGTTTGCCGTCCCAAGCCAAGTGGGCAGATTTATATCCCCCTTCAGCTGCGAGGGTATCTTCGAGTTAGAAGTACGAAGAACGCCCAGGTTAAGGGGGCCTCCAAATTTGGTCATATGGATCTCATTGTAATCAGTTGTCAGTATTCTAACTTTTGAAATAACTATGAAATATTTCAATGTGATTTTTTTTTTCATGGCAAGAATGAAATCGATGTTTTGTTGACCATTCATAAATTTGGTAGTTGAACCGTAAATATGACCGTTGAAAAAAATTAGTCAGTGAAAATCGCTGGTAAGTAGTCTTATGTTTACAATATTTATTCTTCTGTGAAACGGTGTTTTAAACTACAGCGACAGTGCTGTATATTTTCTGAACAGATTGCTGTATTTACAAGCCTGTAGTTACCCGCTTAAAATTCTGAGGTAACAGAAAACACGCTAAGGTTGTTTACGCTACTTTCCATCACCGTCTTAAATGCTTCCTTTTGGCCGGATCAGACCTCGAGGCGTTCAGTATTGTTTACTAGAGATCGTCCTTAGCGTCCCGCCTATCTAGCGCTAGAACTGCGCTGTAGTGAGTTCGTAATACACGTTTCCCCCCCGCGGAACTAACGTGCGTCCAATGTGCTTATCTACGAAAAGAACACACTCTCCAGACGACGCCCGTTAAAGTTAATCAAACAACTGAAACGATGTAGTAATGGTCTCTTCGCGGTTTCTTCACCCTTTTGGGATCAAGCCTTTGAAAAATCATCCTATGTATGACGTGTTTGGATAGTTTCTTAACTATGCCTCGTATTACGAGCGTTTTGTAATTGTATTAACAAAGAAGTACTGAACTGTTAGTATTATTTTATCTATGTATGATATTTCATTTGTAATTAATATGGCAAAAAAACCAGTTATAAAACAGGTATGTTGGTAATTCCTAGTGAGAAATAGTTATAATGCAAAATATTATTACACATAGTGAATGCGAATATGGTGTGTTGTCCCTTTGGTGTAATTTTCTAGACTAGGTTAAGCTTTGTTTTCACGAGGCGGAGGAATATCCTGGAAGCAGAACTTCAGCAGGGCTTCAGGAAAGTAGGAAGTAACCGTGAATGGAGTATAACCACCTCGACGTCAGCAGTTACGAAGACGTGCCACGTCTGCCGTCTCGGCGCTCCAATTAGCCCGGAGGAGGATGATGTGTCCTCGGCCCGGGGGGAGGGGGGGAGGAGGTTCCTTCCTGTGTCGTGAATGACATAATGGACGCGGCGGCAGGATATTTGCGAGCGGGAGCGTGCGCGGCATGAATGGACGGCGGTAATGTCGGTATTGTGGCGCCGATCACGCGTCGCGGAAGACCGCTGGCGGGCCCCAAACAGGACGTGCGCGGCCCGGGACGTCTGTCGCCGTCGACGGCCCTTGTCGAACTTCTCCCCCCCGCGAGGCTTGCTCGCGACCAGGGCGGCGTGGACCAGGCGTGGTAGTCGTCACTGCGCATGCGGGCGTATACTACATTCATGGTATTCCTCCGCCTCAAGCTCACAAAGCTTTAGTCTAGAAATCACACCAAAGGGGCGACGCACCGTATTCGTGCGCACTCTGTTAAATAATATTTTGCATAAGAACTATTTCTTACTGGCCATTACCAACATCTGTTTTTTCTGTGGTTTTATTTATATTAATTATAGGTGAAATATTTTAAGGTTATGGATAAAATATAAGTAAAAGTTTAATTTAACCAAAATAATAATACTTTCTGTTAACTTAAGTTGTAACATTAACGTTCATAACTAGCTATTCCCGTTTTTAATTTGATCTGCGTAATGTGAGAATCCATCGCAGTGTAAATTTTACGTGTGGAGGAAGGATAAAGTAGATGTAGAGAAGTAGACCCTATGAACTTTCATTCTGCACCAGTCGTAGTAAATCGTGCCAATCTTATGACCAATAGAGCTTCACTAGCCCACTTCGTTGTCAAGAATATATATAGCTACTCCGCAACTGTCGCCCGTGGTGCATGTTTCTGCTCTGTGGCAGACGTACTATTGTGTCTGTCCCGTCCGGAGGGAAGAAATCTCTTCCAGGAATGGCAATTGTGTATGTTATAAAATCTAGAACGCGCCTGTGCTGCAGTTCTACAACGTGCAAACAACGCACGGCGAACTATTCAGCGTCGCTCACGAACACCATGTAGGGTCTTCTTGCAAGATCTGTTGTTGCTTACTGAAACGCGACACCTCGACTTCACAACCTCCGCGCAAACCACGTTATTGCCGTCTCAGCGATAGCTCTTGGCTGTTAAAATAGTAGAGGAAATGTGAAGGATAGGGTGCGCATGCAAGTTGCACATTTGCGACTCTCCTTGTTCCAACAT
Source organism: Clitarchus hookeri (assembly GCA_002778355.1). NCBI lineage: Eukaryota > Metazoa > Arthropoda > Insecta > Phasmatodea > Phasmatidae > Clitarchus > Clitarchus hookeri. The sequence goes on along the minus strand of NQII01003641.1, from coordinate 61,091 downwards.
TGGACTGCTCTTCTGCCGATAGCACTAGTAGATAGATTTAAGGTTTGACCGAGAGTTCGGTCTCGGCCAAAAATCGTGGTTCGGCCGAACTATCGTCTCGGCGTAAGCCGAGACATCGCACGTAGCAAAACTGGAACATCATTACGTATAAGCGCGTGAATGTTGACTTTCGATTGGCTGAAATGAGTGTCGGAGCGGTAACTTAACACTCATTTGTTTTGTTTAAATTAAAACTTGATGGTGGGTAATGTGGGTATAATGTAAACAATTTTTTATCTTTGAAATCTTTCGACGTGTGCTTTTTATTTTGCCTCTTAACTCTTTAACAGTTTTGTTCAGGACGGCAAGTGAATAACATTGTTATATTATAGTGATTGGAATATTTTATTTCAAAGGGCAACTTTTCGTAAGTAAGTGTTTGTTTTCGTTATTTATCTGGTTTTGATTTTTGTTGCTTAGCTAAGATATATTTTCTTACATCATACATATCAGCTGATAGACACGGGCTGATGATGATGTATGGCATATTTAGGAAACAAACAAATACGCCATTCGTCGGGTGTTTTTTTCAAGTGTGAAGAAATCGCGAATAGACTACGCCACATCTTTAGTCTACGGTTCGAACATTCCGTCGCCGGCCGGACTGCACGGCAGGTATCAGGCAGAGTGTTTGCACAATTGCAGAAGCAGGAGATAACTGCCAGATCGCGCAGATTAAAGGCGTTTCCCAGAAGAAGAATGACGTGGTCTGCAGATAAATCTATGATCGTGAATACTTGACGACTGCTGCGGGTGTAAAATACGCCGGGGGAGAATCGGCTATGGCGTATTCGTGGTTGCTTCCAACTTATCTGAAGCTGTTTTTTTGTTTTATGTTCTGCTTTCCGGCTTCTTACTGCGTATCCTTCCTCCGTGTGTGAACAAAACGCAAACCAGTGTGGGAGAAAACAACGGACTTCATTTGTGCGCTAGACCGGCTGCGCAAAGTAAACATTCTTATAAATAGTAGTGACATGTGTTTACAATGATGCTATCTGTTTACCAAAATACATCAATAATTCAGGTTTACTTTACAAATAACGTAACGAATCTGTTTAAATATGCTTTACGTACGAAATATTCCCTACTGGCCATTACCAACGTATTTTCTCTTTGTTTTTAAATAATATTGACTGTGAGATAAATATTGCCTTCAGAGAAAATAAAAGTCAAAGTTTTATGTACCTAACGAAAAAGAATGTACTTTAATGTTTACGGAAATACAAAACGCTACAAATGTGTCATACATGGGTTAATTTATTAAAGATTTGAATGCCAGCGGGGGTAGAGACAGAACACACTGTGATGTTTTAGAATTCTAAATTACGGCAAGCCAATAATTTTCCATCAAAAAATTACAAGGAAGGGTTTTACATATGAAGAATCTAATTTGTTATGCGTACAGCATTGATGGCGTGTTCATGTAAACCAGTGGTATATTTTTAGAATGTGTATTACCAATACATCTACCTTAGATAGCCTGCGAACGGCTTTTAATGTAAGTTTATTGCCTCATCTGTACAAACCAGGTTTTGTTACGGTTTCAATACCAGCGTTCCTGTAGGTCTATGTTTTATCTCACTTATCTTTCGGTTTCACCGTCTTATTAAATAGTTGATCACATTTTTAAAACTTAAAGAAAATGACCTTGGAAGGGTTGTAGACTTTTCAGTTTTACTGAAGGCCAGTGGAAGGTGCGAGTACGTAGAGACGAAGTATAACTTCTCCAAAACAAGATAGAAAGAATAGATTGACGCGCATTAGTGTTTATAAACTTCCCAACACGAAGCAAGCGCAAGCAAACTAGTTTTGTTTGAACTCTCGAGTCGTGTAAAGAAACATCGCGTCTTGCTGTGTGCTTCATGTAAAAGTTCATTTTTTGTTTCTACGACATGTGGCCCTGCGTCTTTTGGAAGTGGAGTTCTTCTCTAGTGCAACGTCAATATTTGTGTCAGAAATAGATGGAAGAAGGCACGTTCGGAACTTTCCTGCTTACGGAAATTTTCCGCGTCGATGGCGAATAGACCTAGATAAACCGGCGTGGAAAAAATGGACATAATAACTTTTTTTTTGCAGTGCTGGCAGCGACGTTTTGGAAGCTAGCGTACCCTAGCTTGTAAACAAGTCCGACTGGAACTGGGCCCGTGGCACTGTTGTCGCAAGGCGTGTGCCTGGCAGTATGCTAGCAGACTCCCCGAGCCAGCAGCACGACGGGGAACTTCCTAGTCGAACTGAAAAGACTTGAAAGTAACACGCGCCAACAAGTTTTATAGAGTTGTCGAACCCCGTATAAAAAAAAGATGCGCGTGGCATAAATACGGGGCAGTTTTAAAATATGCTGTTTTGTTCCTCCCACTTAAATGTCTATTACTTTAATATAAACCACGCTCTTTTAACCAATTCTATCAGTTCAGCAGCCCACAACTTTTCCGTACAAAATTGCCGACCTCCCGTGGCGTAGTCGGTTGGTGCACCGCCGGTCTGGGGTACTTGAAATTTTTGAACTGGAAGTTGAAGTATAACACGAATTTGAGATGGAGGTTGACTTAGATACGGATTGAATTGGAAAGGGCTTATTAACGTCCCCCGGTTTTATACCTGAATGCTTATTAGGGGACGGCTTACAAACTAACTTATTATTACCTAACTTTAACTAACACCCGTGCCTTACCTGGGATTCGAACCCAGTGCCTCCCGCACCCCAGACCGGCGGCGCATCAACCGACTGCGCCCGAGTCGTCGGCTTAGATACGGAATTTGAAGCTGTCTGCCGTCCCTCCGGCCGATCCTGAATGCAGTGATAGTGATATCGGAGAGAAGGTGTATGGACGCAGCTTCTGTCTCGATGATAATTAATGTTCGATGGCGGTAAACACTTGGCCGCTAATCACATGCTCGTTATCTCGCGGCTGAAGTGGAGGGAATCGCCTGTGCTCGCGGAATGTGAAGGAAAAAAAAAATCACATTCTGAGAAGTCTGCCAATAGACCTAGTTAACTGTGGCGTACATAGAACGGACGTCTCAGCAGTGACGGTGCAAATCTCGAGGAAGATGCATCCACTATACTAGGGCCACGTTACTTTTTCTACTGGCAGTGTTGAGGTTACTGATCAGCAAATTAGGAAACCCAACAGCTTAATGATCACGCTCATTAGCGGAACACACGTCAGCAGTGCCCATAGGCTAAAGATGAGGTAGGCCTATTATTCGTCTTCTGCGCGTGTTACCAACATTGACCTACCCCAAAATGAACGCGACTGTCAAAGTTACCTGACCAACGCTGATGAACGCGTTTGTTTATATGTATCTCAATTTTCAAAAGACAAGCAATTTTATATTTTAAAAAAATGCTTTCTCCGATTTGAATTCAATTAAACTGCATTGCAAATTGGTTAGAGAAAGTGTACATGCATCTCAAAGTACTTGCTTACTAAACAGTGTTCTAACCTCAAATACAATCCACGTCGTTTTTGCTAGTCGTGTTGGCAGTAGTAAGGCAGTTCAGTGTTGGGACACGGAGACTGGTTGTGCGCAGCCAGCGAGATAGGTCTACCTCATCTTTAGTATATGGCAGTTCCAGCTGTAGAAATAATGGCGTCTGTTATTCCCGAAGAGTATTTGACATGTCATCAACGGATGTGTTTTTTTTTTTTTTCGGTAAGGAGTATGGGGATTTAATTCAGGTGAAAATAATTTAATACTAACCCCATCCCTTGTACTCTCTTCGCATCCTCGGCAGATAACGAGGGGAGTGCTACAGTTTCTTGCGGATAGAATTGCCGTTTTTAGTCCTCTGCTGCTACTAAGACTGCCAGCCCTGCACATGAGCGGTCTCAGTAGGAAGTGAACCGTCTAACCCAGACCCCAAACACTCCTCGTCAATGACTCATCAGCAGTGTCCGTAAACAAAGGAACGTAGCAAACGCTGAAAAGTTTCCTTGATAGGTTTTTCTCGCCCAGGCAGGAATTGACGCTTTTTTTTTTCCTGTTGGCATTCTAGAAATGCGGCCGGAAAATTGGCTGACGCGCGCTGCTGTTGCACACATGTCTAGCGCAAGCTAAAAGGTGGAGGTGGGGGGGGGCGACATCGGACACCCCCGCCGGCGCAGTGACGTTCCCTGTGTGTAGGTGACAAAGTTCTCTCGGTGTGGCTGCAGCAGTGAGTTGCACATTTTGTTCTGAAAGCCTCAAATATGGGAACTGATGAAACCGGTGTACTCCGTCGGCGAAATGGGAGAACAAAAGTAATTAAAAATAAGCTACAAAAGGGTTGCTTAAAAATAACTTATAAATGGCTTAACAACTGTGGTGTTGGGGGGGGGGGGTTCCCCTGTACATGTACGTTGCCCCTCCCTAAATTTAGTAACAGGAGCCGGAATGATACTAAATGCACCCAAATCGTTTTTGTTCACAGAGAAGCACTTATATCTTGGTTGCAGTTTCTAATGAATTGTTATAATATACTTATTCCTGATGTAGGTTATTCCATGATAAAGTGAATAATATACTTGTTCCTGATATAGGTTATTCACGATAAAGTGAATAATATACTTGTTCCTGATATAGGTTATTCACGATAAAGTGAATAATATACTTATTCCTGATATNTGATAAAGTGAATAATATACTTGTTCCTGATATAGGTTATTCACGATAAAGTGAATAATATACTTATTCCTGATATACGTTATTCACGGTAAAGTGAATAATATACTTATTCCTCTAATAGGTTATTCATGGTAAAGTGAGCACTTTGGGAAANGTAAAGTGAATAATATACTTATTCCTCTAATAGGTTATTCATGGTAAAGTGAGCACTTTGGGAAACAATCTCATTTGGAATAATAGTCAATAGCATTAGACGTTAACTTCGAGTCTGGTGAAATATATGCACTGTGTTTATTACTTACATGGCAATATTTATTTGAAAACATGGCGGAAGGATAAAATATGACTGATGGGGAAAATAGTAACTAGGACCTCAAAAGTGCTCACTTTGCCGTGAACAGCCTATAGGCAGACATCTTCGCTTCTTGATTATAGACTTTTATCCAGCACGTAATTTAGGTTTTGATCGCACCAAAATTAAATTTATAAGAAAACGAAAAAATCAATAGGAGTACGTAATTGCCTGGTAGGTTGGGGGTGCCTAAATTGGCGTCCCTAACTTGGAGACGTTTCACCACTGTAATGTAATGAGTCTGCAAAATTTAATTGCGGGAACGAAGTAAAAATAACCGCTAGCGCCGACTCTAATTCAAGACCATGATCTCGCAATCACACTGCCTTTGTGGTGTAGCGGGTATCACAGACCTGTCTCCCAGGGGATTTTTCAGTTGGTCGTTCGGATTGGCTCACAATCAGACAACCTGAATAATCACCCTGCTTGACCACTCTCCAAATAATTTTATTGAGCATTACTTTCTTAAGGACATTGCAGTTATGTCATTATACTTAAGCTTAATTTATAGCAATTGTCGCTATTTACGTCTAATATACAAAGTTCCCAAATAAGAATAAATTTTTATTTGTCGGTTATTCGAGAAATG
>NQII01003641.1:34155-54180 GCA_002778355.1 Clitarchus hookeri | reverse complement strand
GCCACCTAGTGCGGCGGCGCGCAGTGTTTGCATTTCGTCGGCCGACGGCCCCGCCCACGACGCTCTAGTTGACACCCGCCGTGTTTGGGTCGCTGCACGGGGCTGCACTCCCCCGCCCGTCACGTGCCGGCGTTGTTGTCGTCGTTTTGCAACTCTTGGCCGCCGGTAGTACGTGGGCAAAGCCGGAGGGGGCTGGCGGTGTTTACAGTGCTCCTATCTCTCGCTCGTGGCTCTCTCTCTGGTTCCCTTTCGAAAACTTCGTGGCGTAGTTTTGTACATGGTTGCTGCAATCTCCAAATACAGATATGCCCGCCATGAGGAGCCATTTACAGTCAGGTCCTCGTGACTTCAGATTTTTTTTTTTTTACGACGATGTTGAACTTAAATTTCATCACCGAGTGCTTGCGAATAGTCGTGGCACTATGAGCCACGTGCACAGGAGCGAATAGACGGTTTGGTGGGAGGGGGTAATTTCCCCCATTGAGTAAGTGCAGATGTAGACTTTCGATTGGTGGCATGTGAGGGGGCCGGGCAATACTTTCTGCTCCTAATATTGGGAAACAATATGAAATTAGTAAAAAAATCAATTTTTTTAAACACACATTATAGTATTTTATTTCAATTTTACAACACTCACAGGACAGTTTTATGTTACTGTAAAGGTTTTCATACGAAAGGGGGTGGTTATGTCCTCTGACTTCCCCCTTCCTCTCCTAAGAATTCACCAACTGCATATGCAAGATTGTATTTAGTCCACTCAAAGTGAAACAGAGACGTAAATACTCAATATTTCCACAGTTCCACGTGCAAACCATCTACTCAGTTTTCAGCAATCCGTACAATCCTGTCCAAAACGTAGTTTTTTTTTTTAAGTATACTTAAGTTGGACTCGAATAAAAAATCAACTGTGCATATATATGGCCGTATGTTAGAGGCGCGCACTCTGGCGGAGGTGGCAGTCATCTCTGAAGGACTATATGGAATGAGAACCTTAGATGAAGCTGCGACGGAATGCTAGGGTGCGAGAAGCGGGAGCACCCCAAGAAAATCCGCTAGGCCAAAAGAACGTTCGCCACGTTTCCAGCATGAGAGAATGCGAGCCCCAACCCGCCGAGAATAGAAATCTGGAAGATTTGTTGGGATGCTGGTTGGATGGCGCATGTCCAGATTAATGGGTCACTTGCATTGCAGGAATCAATCAACGATCTCATGTATGGTGCTTACGGAAGCAGATTATAGTAAAAGCGGCCAAGAATTCTTTTAATCAGTCACTATTGCAAAAAATGCATGATTAACTTTCTTGTATGTTACATAGCTTATGATTTTTCTCACATCAAGTGAAGTTGTGTCGACAACAGAGCCTGAGTATCAAATCACGGATTTAATACACATTTGTGACATGAATAAGAAAACCTAATTTGAAAGTAACGAACTTTTGCAATTTTGTAGCAGGAGTGTTATAGCCTTTTACTCTTTAGCAGTTTCTTTCCCACCCGGTAATGGGCTACTAACCGTAAAATTGCTCAAACGTGAAATTTTAAAAACCTATGGTAGAGGGGGCTGCGGTGGTGTAGTGGTTAGACTACTCGCCTCCCACTAAGCGAATCGGGTTCGATTCCCGGCGGGGGTCGCTTCCGGATTTTCGCGTGTGGGAATCGTGCCGGACGATGCCGCTGGCCGGCGGGTTTTCTCGAGGATCTCCCTTTTTTTCCCCCGCACTTTCACTCNGGAATCGTGCCGGACGATGCCGCTGGCCGGCGGGTTTTCTCGAGGATCTCCCTTTTTTTCCCCCGCACTTTCACTCTGGCGCTGCTCCATGCTCGCCTCGCTTTATCCTCGTCGGCTCTCAAGATCTCGATGTTAAGAGCCGTCCACATCTCTTCACTCACTCATCCTATGGTAGATTTAATTTATGGAGATGGCACGACATGTCCTATTTAGTTGCCCCTCCACCATCCGTTTATTATTTGACGAATTACATATGTTTAATTAAATGCAGCGAATTGCGTCACATCTCATTTTAAACCGCGGAGAGCAACAATGGTACCGCAAATGTTCTAATTTACTTTTTTACTTGCATGCTTCATTTTAGNGGAATCGTGCCGGACGATGCCGCTGGCCGGCGGGTTTTCTCGAGGATCTCCCTTTTTTTCCCCCGCACTTTCACTCCGGCGCTGCTCCATGCTCGCCTCGCTTTATCCTCGTCGGCTCTCAAGATCTCGATGTTAAGAGCCGTCCACATCTCTTCACTCACTCATCCTATGGTAGATTTAATTTATGGAGATGGCACGACATGTCCTATTTAGTTGCTCCTCCACCATCCGTTTATTTTGACGAATTACATATGATTAATTAAATGCAGCGAATTGCGCCACATCTAATTTTAAACCGCGGAGAGCAACAATGGTACCGCAAATGTTCTAATTTACTTTTTTACTTGCATGCTTCATTTTAGAATAGAGCGAGGCATTGTCTCGCTGGACTTTTTGACGCAACGCCTGGAGTGAGCTGTGTGGGGTGCCGCGTCGTATAATGTTGTATTCTCTATGAGCACGGAGCACAAGTAAACAAGCCAAGCCAGGCTGGGCCATCTCGAACGGTCGCGAAGCCCGGTTCACAACAAGATGGCATCGCGCCGGCATCTACGCATCTGCCGCGGACGGCGTTATCGAAGTGCGCGCCGTCAGACTTATAATACGACACGCCTGCCAACGATAACATTAAATAAAACTTTTACGTAAATACATGCCCCGGGATTGTATGATATGCACGGTTCTCCAGCCCGCCAATGTTGTGGGTTATCGCAGTACTACGTCTGTGATCCGCGCCTTGTAATAGTTCTGGCGCGCGCGTTTCTGTCAAGTTGGCTAGACTGCACGGACGAAGCGACGCGTGTTAGCATTTTGTGCTACGGCTGTTTTATTTACTGAAGTGCATCGTGAATACGCTCTGTTAGAGTTTTATAAATATTAACAGTGACTGCTTATTAATTGGCTGTGCCCGTTACACATCCGTGGTGAAAAAAAGTTAGAAAAAGATACAGTGAAACCTAACATTGACGAAAAAAACGTTTATTTGTTATTAATATATTTTTGCAAACAGAAGTGAAAAAACGTACATATAACAATGTAATGGTTTTGCTTCATCTCCTGCGTTTTCAGACCAAGTGACTGTGTGTAATGTGGTTCAACGTATTCTTCCTGAACTCTGTTATAACGAACGTGTGACTTTTATTGCATAAATTTCATGAAATGGTGAGAATGAAAGCAAAAACCGCAGCGTTTGTAAACAAAAATCTGCAAACCTGCATAAATAAAATTACGGTCATTTGAATTTAAACCATTGTTATTAGAGTCGGTTGGAGCTTTAATTACTAAACAGATAATGGTGAAACATTTTCATCGTCGTAGGAAAAATTCCGTCATCTGATTGTAAATGGCCTAAATTATATCAGTCCATCTACAGGCCTGTCTACCGGAGTAGACTTCGAAAATATTTTTTTCTGACGGTGGTTTTTATCAGAGATTATCAGAAAGTTTTACGTGCCCTTATGTGAAGATAGATTTGGTTATTTAATTACGACCGAACAGTAGATAAAATGAATAAACGCACCGGTGTTGCTTGTTTCGAAACTGCGCCACGTTATATCAAAGTATTTCCATTTACAGTTAGTTTAAAATTTGAACTGATGTATGCGTGAGGTAGAGAATTCCTGCTCCACGCTGGAAGATAACCCGAAGTGCATTGTTTCAACAGAGAGAAGAATCCCAGCAGAAAAAAACGCGGCAAGGTATCTTTAGACGCGATCCTAATCTCCTTTCCCCGCCATTGTGTCAAGACTGTTCCCATGAAAAATAATTGCGGTACGTTTAAGTGGTGTCACTTTGCCTACCTGCTAACGCGAGGTGTCAAATAACGTTCTCTTTAGACGTGATATCGCAGGGAATATTGTAATGCTGTCACAAGTGTACTGTCTGTAAGCTGGTTGCTGCTGCTTTCAACAAGTGCCTCGTAATATACATATTACCTAATAGTAGATACTTCTGCAAGTGCGTTATGCAAATATTTCTGTAACGGTTTTGTAAATGAGTATGCTCTGGTTTAGGTGTATATTTTGACGCATGTTCATGTATTTATTGATGTATAATGTGCAAAAATATGTTTTATGTTATATAATTTTATATTGACATGCTTCATGTCCCCGTGTTCGGCAAGACAATTAAAAAAGGGATCACTGGAATGGATTAAAAAATATTATATATTTACGCTTAAAATTCATTTATGTACAAGCTTGGTTTTAATCTAATTTTCGCCAGTTACTGGGTCCGTGACGACGTAAATGTTAGGTATGGCGGAAGGGCACCATATAGTGAGAAAAGTAGAACGGCTTTCAAAAGTTCTTCATTGACATGAACAGCCGATAACAATGTTAAAGCCATATGCATACATTTACAGTAGTGCCGTGGTCTCAGCCCAACATGGCGTTATTCAGTAAGCAAACGTGGTTCGGTAGAAGCTAAGTGTTGCTAGTTGGCTTTACGGATTTCCCTGAAGTCAGACACAAAATTCCTCCAAAAACCTGAAAGAAATCCCTTAAAGTGGTTTGCTAATGCTATAATATTTTTAACCCCATATAAATTAAAGTTATACACTCGAGCTCAATCCTTCACATAAGCCCGGATTTTACAGTTTTCAAGTTTATCATCATTTGAATGCATGCCAACATTAACATCTGTGAAAAACTATTTGAAAAAAAAAATGTTCAAAATACTGTCAAAAAAGTGAATGTGTGTTGTGTATCGGTATAATCATTCTATTATAATACAATTTATAATTCAGCTATCATAACTATAAAATTAATCCTGTACACAACACCTAATCTTCACAGTGGAAAATAAATGGTGCACACAAAGTGTAGATTATTTAATGGCCGATGTAATAGCAAGAAATATTTATGAATAGTTCTTTCAGCATCAACCAAAGAACACCGCAAAACGCCACAAAATTCTTTCCCCAAAAGATTTAAATTAAAAAAAAAAAAACTCCCTTTATTGGGCGTATCTCGATTCTACCCCAATCTGGCAACACTGGGTTCTCCTAAGCTAGTGTCGGTTGACCACCCTGTCTGTAGTTTCTGCGCATGCGTTTGTGAGCGGCCATCATTATAGCGCATACCCATTTCCACGTATAATTTTCCAGCGTAGTATCTCAACCTAACAGGACCACCTAAACTGACGTGTGATAGCAGGTGAATACATTTTTTTACAGTTTGAACTAACATAGGATAGCATATAGAGTTATTTTGGGCGCCCTGCTTAAGATCTACATACTTGTGTGCTACACATCGTGTATTCTTCCGGTGTATGTAAAATTAACATTGATATGTGTCTGATTACTTTATTCGTGCGTCGGTCAAGTGAAACTGTAAATTTATTTAGAAAAGTACATATTTTAGAAATTTCGTAAGATTTAAACATAACACGCATTAACAAAAAAAAAAAGAAATAAAAGAAATTATTTCAGTATTCACAAACGTTTGCGTAATACTTTCAATTCGTTGTCAAGACATGGAACTACTTTCTGTCTGTCGTTAACCAACTTTACTGGACGCAGGCTGGTCAATGTGTCCATTAAAATACACGCGGGTAGAGAGAGAGAGTCAATTTTTCGAAGAGTGATTTCAAAAGCCTACATAACCTATTCACGGTTACTTCCAACATTTCTGAAGTCCTGCTAAAGTTTTACGTCCAGGATATTCCCCCGCGTCATGCAAACGACTCTCAAAACTACACCAAAGGGAAAACGCACCGCATTCGTGCGCACCCAGTTTAGTAACATTTTGCGTAAGAACTATTTCTTACTAGGCGTTACCAACACACCTATCTTTTCACTGTTTTTATTCGTAAATTAAATAATAAAATTTATAGCTGAATAACATTTAAATTGAACCAAAAAATAGGGTATTTTTTTTTGTTAACACAATTATAAATTTCTTGTGATACACGACGTAATCAGGAAACGCAACTCAGCACGTCATGCATGGGGGGATTTTTCAAAGGTTTGATTCGAAAAGTGTGCAGAAAGCGCGAACAGACTTAAAGACGGATGAATGGACAGTTTGGACTGTCGCACGCGCCGTGGTCAGGGCGACGGCTGTCCATAGCCGCCCGTGCTGTGGCAGTAGAAGGAGGAGGGGGGGGGGGAGTCTCATCGCCATTCTCGCCGGCGCGTCTTCGTCTTCGTCGAGGAAGACGCCGCGGCGCGCGGTCGGTCGGGGGGAATCGTTGAACCCTGGCGTGGGCGGTGCGCCGGGTTCAATTTCCTGCCGCTGCTGACTTTGACTCCGTCGTCGCAGCCAGCTCTGCCTGCCGCTGTGTTTACTGACGCAGCAGTCCGGCGGCGAGCGCGGAATTCTAGCTGCTTCTGCACCTCTCGACTCCCAACCCCCCTCCCCCTTACCCGCTCGTACTATGTACTGCTTTCATCTCCCCCGACATGGTCTCTAGCAGCCCTGTCTGGCGATTACGCCTTGGTTGCCCCGGAGTACACACAGGTGCGGATCCAGACCGGGGTTCTCAGGTACAAACTACTGACGACAACGTTAAAAATATATTGTAGTACAGATATTATACATTTTAACGAGGAGGCCGGACCCGAGACAGCTTTGAGCACAACCCCCGGCTTGACGGGAAAAAAATTACCGAGGGCGCCAGTGGTTCGGAGGCCGCCGTAACCCGGAGGTCACTTCGTCTCAAGTCGCCTGTCGCAACGGTGCGGTGGGAATCGCGCCGGACGATAAGCCGCTGGTCGGCGGGTTTTCTCGGGGGTTTCCCGTTTCCTCCGCTCCTGCGTTCCGGCGCTGCTCCATACTTACCTCGCTTTATCTTCATCTGCTCTCAAGGCCTAAAGATGCGCCCAAATTTCTTCTCTCACAACGGTGTGACGTAAAACCATAATTTTTTTTCTCAGGTGCTTGGATAAAATTACAATTGTTATAGGCTGTGTTTAGGGTAAAATGAGCAATTTTAGAAGCTCTGCTTAGGATCTAAATCTCTCCCCCAATTTGTATCCTTCCACCATATGTAAAATTAACATTGCCGTAGCCCACATCACTTTATTCATGCGGTAGGCAAGTGTAACTGTGAAATTGTGATTATGTTTGAGTCAAAATACACGCAGTAACGGGCAGAGATTTTCTTTTCTTTTCGAAGGTTGATTTAAAGTGTTAGTAGTTATAAATGGCAGATTCCTCGTCTGCTGGCTGCGGATGAGTTGGCGGCCATCTTCGATGACGTCACGCCGAAATCTCCGGCTCTGTCATTCCTCTCCAATGGCAACCATCTTGGATTTCCCTTTTTTCTCCTTGGAATTTCCCTTTATTCCCTCCTGCTCTATCATTCAATCCAATCTCTTTCTGCTCTTGCATTCCTATTCTTTTTTCTCACGCTGTCATTCCGATGTTATTTTTTTCTCATGCTCTCATTCCTTCCTGTCTCTCGCCAATTCTATCCCTTGGAGGGTTTTCTCATATTCTTTCCGGTCTCCTAAATTTTCTCATGCTCTCTCGTTTCTTCTTTCCGGTTTCTCTCTCGCCCTTTCTATCCAAGATGGTCGCCATTGGCGAGGAATGACAGAGCAAGAGGTTTCGGCGTGACATCATCCAAGATAGTCATAGACTCGTCCGCAGCCAGCAGCCAAGTGACGGGGAATCGGCCATTTATAACTACTAGTTCACTTTACCGTGAACAGCCAATACATATATATTAAGTCATCCGTTAGGCAAACAGAAAATTGTTTCATTGCGAAAAAAAAAAAATGTTTCGCTGGAAACATGTAGTGTACCACGGATAGTTATTACGATAAATTGTTTGCGATTCTGAAAAGGGATTCATTTTTTATACTCCTAACCAAAAATAATGTATTGTTTTCACCCCGAAATCACGTACTAAAACTTTTTGGAGCTACCGTAGCAAGTGCCGGTACGAAGTTTTCGCATATACAGTAACATACTACAACGCAAACTGCTGGTTGTCTACTGCGCATGTAGTTTGATAGCTTGGTTGACGCAGATATATTGCGCAGATGTTTGTCCCGTTGCATAATAATGTGAACGCCACTTCACATACTTCTCGAACGCCTTGCGTGGTCATAATTCCTGTTGGCAGACGCCGTTACTTTTCAGACGGGGAAATTGAAACGAGCTGTCCGGTTGGAGATAGTCCTGTGTGTGCGAGTAGAGCGCGCGCACGCTGCGTCTGGTCGGTACTTGATACATTCGGAAGTAGGTCCGTGCAGTTTCTTTTTTTTTCATCGTGCCCAAGACGTTAATCTGAATTCGCGACTGCAAGATGATAAATTTAATCAATACATTGTGGGCAGCGCGCCGTAAAAGAAATTACGAATGGAAGTGTGGCAATTTTTTTTTATAATAATGGAATCATTTGACAATTTAAAAAAAAAATGGTGACCCTATTACGTTTTGCACGCTGACAAAGATTACCAGTTGTATCGCAGCAGAACGGTATTTAATTCTTAGTTGTGCTTTCGCGTAATGATGTTGGATGGGAAGTTAAGGTGGCAGCCCTAATTATTTACGGGGGGAAAGTTTAATGATGGTTACAGATTATGCGTTACTAAATGCAGATCTCATTTCAGTTAAACATTATCAGACACTCGTTGATTCATCTTAAATTTCTATGACACTTGCAAGAAACTCGTAGTTCAACCACAACTTCTTAGTGTGCATAGCACTTACGAATCACCTGTGACCACGAATGGTGATGAAATGTGTTTTATACTTATTTGTTCATAGGAGCTCGATGTTGCTCAGGTACATTCTGTATGTAACAAACTTGTTTCGCCGGGGTCCCATACCTCCGGATAAAACCCTACCTCACATCGTGCCAAAATCATCGGGGCCAACGCGGTGCTTTGGTATATCTCCTGGTGCGGAGGAAGGTGGAACAGCGGCGGAACGCAAGGGCGAAGGGAGCGGGTGTACCCCGAGAAAACCCGCCGGCCAACTGCAACGTCCTCCACGTTTTCTTTGTGGGAGGTGAGTAGTCTTGGATACTATCTACACCACCTCGGCCCCCACGTGAGATTAAATAACGTTACAGATACGAACCGCGGGGAACTGTGCTCGTGTTAGAATACATTGCATTTGATATAGGTTGTTCACGGTTAATTGAGCACTTTGTTTTAGATCAACCTCTGAATATATTTTAACGGGCACACTGACTGGCATGTGCCCTGTAAAGTTGGTAACGACGGAGGGAAAGTAGTTCCATGTCTTAGATGTTGAATTAAAAGTGTTACGTAAATATTTATGAATACTGAAATTATTTCCTTTCCTTGCTGTTTTTTTTAATGCACACGAGTGCAAGAATCAGCAAATTTGTAAAATGCTCTCTTTTCTGACAATTTCGTAGTTTCACTGAACCGGCGCACGGATCAAGTGATAAGGCCCATGGACGACGTTAATTTTACGTATGGTGGAATGATACGCAATGCGTAGGTATAAAAGTAGATCACAAGCGAGGCTTTCAATAGTCACAAATATGTGTCACACTGTGTCACAAATATGAAAATTTACAGGAGTGCTGTTTACTCCGATACCGTGATGGCACACAGTGCCCTTTCCTACTGGCTGAATCGCTTATTATTCCGTATAGTATGCAGCGCTTTGCAATCCGGAAATTACGTGAAAAACACAATAAGACAGTGTAAAAACCACCATTTTGTAAAGTATACGTTACCTCCGATGCATAGATATAAAAGGCGAGCACGGTAGAAAGAAGGGGCGTGTGATTGGCTGTGGCGGGGTTGAGGTCCTTAAACGTGGACGGGGTTGACGGCTGGAGATAGTGAGGTGGCGAGCGTGTGGCGGGAAGTCACGCAGTCTCGCAATGCGGCCGCAGCTCACTTCCTCTTCGTCCCTGCAGCCTACTGCTCCCATAACTGGCGCGCTTTGTCGTCGCTCCTGTGGCCATCAGCGGTGGCGCCGCCTTTAGACCACTTTACCCTTCCGAGTCCCGCCTTTCTCTCGTGCCTTAGCTGGCGCATGAAGTGCGTTGCAGATGTGTGATGCAAAACACTCGGTTCAAGAACGGTGGACAATTGGTAGCTGTACGCGAAAATCATTATGCCCTTAAGAGTGTGTGGAGAGATTTGGGCGGCTCTTTAACATCGATGTCTTGAGAGTCGATGAGGGTGTAGTGAGGGGAGTATGAAGCAGCACCGGAATGAAAGGGCGGGGGAAACGGGAGGTCCCCGAGAAAACCCACCGACCAGTGGCATAGCCTGACAGATTCCCGCGTGCGAAAATTCAGGAGCGAGCCCACCGGAATCGAACTTTTCACCAAGACATGTTTCATCCTCTCATTTGAACTCCAGGAATTATTTAGGGGGGAGGAAGGGGGACGATGCCACTGGTCGGCGGGTTTTCTCGGGGATCTCCCTTTCCCCCCGCTCTTTCATTCCGGCGCTGTTCCATACTTAGGTCACTTCACCCTCATTGGCTCTCAAGACCTCGATGTTAAAAGCTGCCCAAATATCTTAGCTCGCTCACAACTTTGCGCGTAGAGGAGATATCGCTGTACATGCGCCGTCTTGCATCGCCCGGAGCGCTTCCTCGCTTTTTGCCTCACACACGCGCACTCCTCACTAGGCGGCGGACTTAAACTGCCAGATAATCGCCGGCGACACTGCTGACGAGGCAGCGACATGATGCTAGGCGATGGCGCGTCTCTTGCGTGGACTTTGTCGCGGAGCGCGTGACGTCACTGTGAACTCGTGCCTCATCTCAACACGTCGCCGCAAAATTTGCCAGCTGTACTTGGTGGCTTGGCCGGCAAGTCAGTCGCGTCATTAAGTTATTAGTTTGCTAAAGTTTCTATGCTAATGTTACGTTTATCCAATACTTCCGGGGGAAAAGGATGGATTTTACTTAATTCACATTGTTACGAGCCTTGGTGGCTCATAACGCTCTTAGGAAAGGTTAAGATTAAGGAAAACAGGATAAACTCAGATAATTAAAAGGATTGTACGAAATGATTAATAAAAACTTTACTTGCTCTAAAGTTGGAAGAGTATACAATGGTATTCAATTAAAGTCAAGTCCAACGGAAGTGAAAGGGAAGGACTTAAGGAAGGTTCTTAGTTAAGGAGGAGGATCATATATAAAGGAATGGAACTTACCCGGCGCTTCCACCACTGTTACGAATTAGTAACAATGTAGTATGTCAATGTGAGAGTATGCTGGGGTCTGGGGCGTATCTTAAATTATGGTTCGGTAGAGCACAACAGTATCTGATGAGGTTTTATTAACATTAAGCTTTTACAATAACTATTTATGTTACCATTGATCGGGGGAGCTTTACATTGAATTAAATGTGATTAGTCATTATATTTAACTCACGCCGTTTTATTTAAACCTAACTGGAAAGTCATCACATTGTGGTAGCCGGAGGCTGATTCTGCAAGACGGTTAATGCCGGCCGGACACACCCATCTTCCTGGTCTGCTTCGCTGGTCGGGTCGCCCAAAGGACCTAAAGACGAAAGACGCTCTTCCGGGTGTTACGCCGGCCTATATCAAGGGCGTGGTTCCGCGGCCCCGCTCAGTGACCGGTGGGTGGGATTTCTGCAACTGTCTTCTTTCGCAAGGATGACGACCAAATGGTGGCGTTGCAATCCCGCGCGTGTCCATGTTTAATGTTTGAAGGTGTGATCAGGCAAGCCGTTCAGCTAAGGCCTGATCACACCATAACAACATGATATTGATATATATCACGTTTGAATATTTAAGTTACATGATGATAGGGGGTAAATATTCGCATTGTTAGTTGTTCTTTTTAAGTTGTACGGGTGGAGGAGGGGAATATTACGACTTAGAGTGTTCCTTGCAGCAGAAATGAATACGATGTGTACACTGAAATGTTTTAAATTAATACGCATTTAGTTGTATAGTAAGACAACTAGGTGTTGATAGTATGAAATATTATTTCGGTTAGCTCAATAGTCAAAATGTAGGTGTTATGCAGGCCTATAATGAGAAAGTAACCATTATGTATCAACAAAACGCAGTGATTTTTGCACGCAGATTGTTTCTGTATTTGCTAGATAGAAATATAGAGATATATAGAAATATAGACATATATATATATATAGATTGATAGAGAGAGATATGTTACGGCGTCGATGTTGGCTGCTACCAAAAATGTACATAATCAAGCCAGAAACACACACACACACTCTCTCTCTCTCTCTCTCTCTCTCTCTCTCTCCCCCTCCCTCTCTCTCTCTCCCGCTTTTTTTATTTCTCTCTGAGTTTTTTTTTAATCTCTTTTTATTTACTGGAGTATTTCACCTGTATTATTTGTGATTTTTTAATACACATTTTGGCGTAGAGTACGTTCTCATATTCATGATAATGGGATTAATAGTGTAGACATATTCTATAACTACTCACCAACTAATACGTGGGAAGGAATTTTGTTCAGGCGTGGGACGTTGCTTTCCGGATCCAGGGCTGTGTGTTACGTTTTCGCTTTATCGTAACATTGCTGAAGACAGTAAATGACCTTGGTAGTCCAGATCGACCTTCATTCCGAAAATCAGTTTGTGTGATATTTGTGTTTAAGTAGAAACGTTGAGTACCGTAGGTCAGGGATTTTTCTTTCTTTCTGTGGTGAAGGTCACACTGTTACCAGCTTCTTTGTAAGAAGCAATTACTTTTTGAGATCGTGTCATTNTTTTCTTTCTGTGGTGAAGGTCACACTGTTACCAGCTTCTTTGTAAGAAGCAATTACTTTTTGAGATCGTGTCATTGCGTTGAAGGAAATTTTGAAATGTGAGATCACCTTTTAATGAAAGGTGTTAAAATAGGTCTTTATGGTCAACTTCATTAAACCGCTGGCGTGTCTTGTGTTGTGGTATGAGCTGTACTTGCAGAACAGGAGAGAAAGAACTCAAGTCTACAGAACTTAGCAATAAGAAATAACATCTTTTATTGACGATGTCGAAGTTTGTAAACGTTACATGAGCTACTGAAGGAATCGAATCTAACTAGGTATATGATGTCCACAGTAAAATGAGCAGTTTTCAAACCAACCTTAAAAAAATACGTATATTCCATATTGCGCGTAGGCATGCAGGCTCTTAGTTCAGTTGGCAACGAATTAATAAAAATAGTTATCTTAACACTTCACGTTGTATTGCGAGTGTAATGTACTTCCAGGATATTCCTCCGCCGCCTGCAAACAAAGTTTGAACGATTCTGGAAAATTACACCAAAAGGACTACTCACCGCATTAGTGCGCACTCAGTGTAATAATGTTTTGCATAAGAACTATTTCTTATTATTATGCCTTACCAACACGCCTATTTTCTCTCCGTTTTTATTCGTATTGATTATAAATTAAATATTATAATTAATGTTATATTTATCCATTAAATATTATAATTAATGGATAAAATGGAAGCAAAAGTTATATTTATCCAAAATAAGTTACTTTAATGTTAACACAAATATGAAACGCTTGTGAAAGTCATACATGGGGCGATTTTTCAAAGGTTTGTTTCAAAAGCGTGAAGAAACCGTGCATAGACTGCAGTGTTAACTTTACATATGATACAAAATGAGAAGAAAGTAGATCCTCAGGGCTCCAAAAAGTGCTAGACTAAACGTGAGCAGCATGTACGAGCATTTACTAAGCGTTTGTAGTCTGGTTCGTGCATAGTTTCAGACGAGCCATCCGCGTCATATCTCGACTCTTGTTCCACTGTTGCGTTCATCTCGTCGCACCGGAAGCCCCGACGCACACAAAAGGAAACATCCTTCGCTTATTACAGCGTTGTTTCAACAAATACAAATACGAACCCTATCCGTTTTTTTTTTTTTTGCTCGTGTGACCGGTGACCGTAAAGGGTATCGGGACACGACAAAAAAAAAATTGACCGTAGCGTTCTAAATCTGTCAGGTAATCACCTGTTTTGTATTCTCGAGACGTAAACTGTCTCGGGGTGTAATTTTTTTTTTTTAAACTTCCATTCTTGTTCGTGCTTTCAGAGCCATGTCCGGGATGATATTTCCCTTGCGGCACCTACGGATGCCGAGAAGGCTAACTCGTGCAGTGGTTTAATGAAAATATTCTGAATAATAAGACGTCAGTATTCTTCGTTCCGCTTGTCAAGCTAGTCGACACCGCAGTAATTAGTGAGTGGAGAGCTACGAGATTTGGGCGGCTCCTTAACATCGAGGTATTGAGAGCCGATGACGGGTGAAGCGAGGTATGGAGCAGCACTGGAATGAAGGAGCGGAGGAAACGGGAGACCCCGGTGAAAACCCGCCGCCCACCAGCGGCATCGTCCGGGCACGATTCCCACATGCGAAAATCCGGGAGCGATCGAACCCGGTTCGCCTAGCTGCGAGACGAGTAGTCTGACCACTTTAATAGACACATTAGACCGCATTAGAATAGACACAGCTGCTTCAAATGAGACCCGTATAACAAGGGAGGCCGTCACGGACCACCATTGGACCTGATTCTACTCAGGTTGGGAACAAATGAAGTTTTCTTATGGGTGGGAGTTTGGCATAGAGAAAATTTCCGCCGCTAGGTGCTCAGTGTTCCAAAGAGGTCACTTTTATTTAAAGTTGTAAGCTACGTGAATAATAAAATAGAAAGATTTTTACTTGGTTACGTAGTTATTTTATATTCGAATTATTATTGTTGCAATTATTTTTTTTTTTACGTGGAAAATAGAGGAACTCCGTAACACATGCGACACTAGCGCTTACCTAGCGGCGAAACATTTTTGTTGTCAAACTGAAAGCGTTGAGCTTCCCAACCCGAGTAGAATAAACCTTAGCATTGTCGACGGACCGCAGTTTGAGAACCACTGCGGTAGTGGCTCCTAGTGTCGACCGAGTGGTCGATGGCCGGTGTACGACGGGCGTCGCAGTAGGCCCGAGGCTACTATCGGGGTGGACACAGGGGGGAGAGCGTGCAGGAGTGGTGGTGGTTAAGACACGGCGTGCCACGCCCCGACGACGGACGGTGGACAGGCTGCAGCCCTTGCAACGGCCCGTGATTGGCCGCGGGTAAGATGAGGCAGGCCGGAGCAGGCGGGCGTCTCGTGTCGCGCCCCTTATCTCTGCCATTAGAGCAGCAGTGAAAGTCGAGTCCCTCCCTCATCTTTACGGCGCAGATACCAGTCCACGTAATAAGACACGACACGACGCCTATAAAACTGCTCCGTTGCCACGCGCCACCGACAGATTACACGCTAGACAAAAGCACGCTGATCGCTTTACGGTCCCGCGAGATACCGCCAGGAGCTACTGCGTTAGGTAATCCGCGTCCTGTCGATGTATGCTAGGCGTATCGAGACAACATCGATTGGTATATATGGTCCCCTTGAAGTACTGCGTTAGGTAATCCGCGTCCTGTCGATGTATGCTAGGCGTATCGAGACAACATCGATTGGTACATATGGTCCCCTTGAAGTACTGCGTTAGGTAATCCGCGTCCTGTCGATGTATGCTAGGCGTATCGAGACGACATCNTATATGGTCCCCTTGAAGTACTGCGTTAGGTAATCCGCGTCCTGTCGATGTATGCTAGGCGTATCGAGACGACATCGATTGCTATACATGGCTCCCTTGAAGTAATGAAAATGCAAGGGGTGACCTTGTCTGTGGATGTGCATCATAGAATGACGAAGCCTGTTCGCCACATCGTGACGCCCACAAAACAACATTGGAAACCTAACCTGTTGAAGTTAAAATTATACTATTGTATCAGAACAGGTTGTTATTTAGCCTGACACTTTAGCATCAATTGTTATTTGTTTAAAAAACTTCCACATTTTACATGCATTAAATACACAAATCTCCCTCACCATTTTCATTGTTTTGGGTAGGGGCAGCGGTGGCGTAGTGTCCAGGGCGCTCGCCTCCCACCACGGCGATCCGGGTTCGATCCCCGGCGGGTTCACTCCCGGATCTTCGCATGTGGGAATCGTGCTGGACGATGCCGCTTGCCGGCGGGTTTTCTCGGGGTACTCCTGTTTCCCCCGCCCTTGCATTCCAGCGCCGCTCCATTCTAGGGTCTCATTTTTGTCATGTTCGGGGATGACGGTCACCTACGGGTACCAGCTGGAAAGACCGTCACTCGGAGGGTGTTGCCTTGCCCTGGGTGCACTCCCCACACGCCATTATTATTATTATTGTTTTGGGTATACCACTATGGCGATGGACGAAAATGCAGCTTAAATGACGTCACAGCATGCCATCTCCTGTTATTCCTACCTTCCTGTGAAAATGACAGAATCTGTAGTGGCGAAATCGCAAATATCGGAATGATGCTAAACGTCAAGGTAGATAATTTTTTATATCGGAGGGAGACAACAGGTCACGATGAGTTGAATTTAGCCACTGCTTGACAAACAAGTGAAATCGCGAGAAATACGAGAAACGTATGTCCTTATCCCCCTTCCCCCACTACTCGCTCTTTCTTATCGACGCAGCATCTTCGAGGTCTCGCACACAGTTCGGACGAAACAGCGGTTCACGTTCAAACCGAACACTTATCTAACTACCTGTTGTCGGTAACGAGAGTTAGCACGACAGTGAAACCACACGTCTCAATAAACGTCCCAGTGGGATTGAAGAGGCGGTGTAAAGTAAGATAAAGCGTGTTTGTTCTTGTAGGTTTGTCGGCGGTAGGAATACTAGCATGTTGTGGAACAGAATTACCACGTTCTATTCGCCATCCATCGCTCCAAACCCTCAGTCAGGGAACTCGATAGCTGTCTTATTGAAGGCTACTACAGCTCTCAATCGCGACGTCTTTAGACAAGTGCGGAGCATTACAGTAGGCCATTAGAAACCTAAATAAAACCAGTTATGTAAGATAAATATATACATATAATTAATTCCGTGATTAAGATTGTGTAAGTGGCATCACTGCGTAAGCAGAGATAATTTACATATTTAATTTAACTAATAGCACCAGTCATTTTTAATTGCAGCTGCCGGGGCCGCACTGGCTGAGCGGTTAGCCTGCCCGCCTCCCAAGGCGAACCTGGTTCAATCTCCAGCCGGGTCACTCCCGGATTTTCGCAAGTGGTAACTGTGCCGGACGATGTCGCCGGTCGGCGGGTTTTCTCGGGGATCTCCCGTTTCCCCCCCGCTCTTTCATTCCGGCGCCGCTCCATACTCACCTCGATCACCCTCATCGGCTCTCAAGACCTCGCTGTTAAGAACCTCTCAAATCTCTTCACTCACTCTGAATTGCTGGAGAACATACTGTACTACTATCTCATTCACCACCAAATAAAAAAAAATAAAGCTATTTTAGAATTAGTGATAACAGAATACCGCCACTAATTTAGTGTGAATTATTCAATATCGGAATGTTGCCTGTACCCGTATCGCCAATATACGCATACCACAACGTGCAATGAATTTACCGTATCGTAGTTGCAATATTACAGAATAATCGTATCGTGCGCGATGTCTTATATTCTGTGCGCAGTTTTTTTTTTGTACTCCGTGAAATCTGAAATAAAAACAGTCGCCGAGTATTGTCCATACTGGAAGGATGCACTACCGCAAGACCTCGACTTAATCGTGATTGTTCACCTTTCCCCGCCTAAGGGTCCAGCTAACGTTATTTCTACTACAGGTTCGGAACAAAACGTGATTTCTTAAGAGGGAATTTGACATAGGAAACATTTCCGTCGCTAGGTGCGCAGTGTTCCGAAAAGTAACTTTTAATTAAAATTTCCAGCTACGTGAATAATAAATAAGAAAGATTTTACCTATCCATGAAGTTATTTTGTATTTTATTTACGATTATTGCAATTATTTTGTTTTTTAATCGTAGGAAATAGAGCAAATCAGGTACAGATGCGTCACTAGCGCTTACCTAGTGGCGGAAATTTTCCCTTTGCCAAACTTTTAACATTGATCTTTCCGACCTGTAGTAGAAGTGACCTTAGATGTCAACAGACGTTTTCGTCTGTTGACATCAGGATAGTTATTTTTAGTTGTTTTTTTTATCGTGGGATATCTAAAAGATCTGACCACGTATTAAAAAAATGTTCTGTCTACGTCTTTAAAATTAGACCGACACGCGGGGTACCAGGACGGAAACGGTGAACATTTGCAGGGTGATCCGTTCCGACACTATAACTTCTTGACTGACGTAACTATTGAAATAAATGTTGTCTTGTTCGATCGCGTATAAGACCACGATGCTAGCATGATCTTGAGTTGGTGTGCGCATGCGCGAGGCGAAGGTGGGGGCCCCGCGGCGACTGGCTGCAATTTTATACGCGGACGAAAATTTCCGGGCAGTGTCTATCATGCTTCTGCGATGTGCTGCCGCTGGCTGATTTTGGTGCCAAATGTAATATATATGTCGTTTATATGTGTCAATTCAAGCCGTAAAAGGCAAGCATCCATTTCGTTACTTCCATTTAATTCCTGTATCCCAAAGAAGATATTAACCTGCTAATGTAGATGTATTCACGTAAAACCCACAGCCGAGTCCTCCAACACAGCAGCCACACCCCGATTTTTCTGCGCGCGGGATTTGTTGTGCTTTTGAAGTGCGTTGTCTGGCGGCAGGACCTTGGCGTTGGCCTGAAAAGAGGAACTGCCCCCCCCCCCCCNTTCGGAAAATTGTGGAAAACCGAAAACAAGGTGGATGGATCAGTGATCGAACCCACGCCCTCCCGAATGCGAGTCCAGCATATGTTGCCCCTGCGTTACTTCACTCAGGAGTAATGTTGTCAGCGAAGCATGCAAAGTAGCTGTTTTAACATCGTGTCGTAGGTGATAAGTTTTAAATTAGTGGTAACTTTAATAGGTTTCTTTTTTCTTTATGGAAAGTAAAGAACTTGCTTGGTTTGCATTGGAAAGGGCGTATTAACGTCCCCCAGTGTTATGCCTGAAGACTTATCAGGGGACGGTTTACAAACTAACTCATGATCTAACTTAAACTAACACCCATCCCTTACCTGGGATTCGAACCCAGAACCTTCCGTACGCCCAGACCGGCGGCGCACCAACCAACTGCGCCACGGGAGGTCGGCGTAAAGAACTGGCATAATAACATGTTTCTGTTCGTAACGGTTTCATATACTTAATTGATTTAGCCATAATTGCCAGTGACTTGGTCCGTGGGAGTGTTTTGACACGAGGCAGAAAGTAACACAATGGCCATAAAAGTGAGAAACAAAGCACGTCTTCAATAAAAAGTGTTGAATTATCAGCACGCCAGAAACACAGTTGAAAACTCGTGTATAATTTTGACACACTTGCGGAATACACCAGTCAGTCTTGAGTTTTTTTGTAGTTGTTGGTAATTTCACTCTGCGAAATGTTTCTCATAGCAAGCGAAGATGTTACTGCTTGGTGGACCATTATAATACTGTGGGAACCTGTGACCTGTGCGGTGAAATTAACCGTGAACCGGTAATTGGTAGTAATAGTTTTACTTATAGTAGTGGAGTGATTTGGGCGACTCTTTATCATCGAGGTCTTGAGAGCCGATGAGGGTGAAGTGAGATGAGTATGGAGCAGCGCTGGAATGCGAGGTCGGGGGGGAAAGGGATATCCCCGAGAAAACCCTCATACCAACTGCATCTTCCGGTACAATTCCCGCATGTGAAAATACGGGAGCGACCCCCACTGGGAATCGAACCAGGTTCGCCTGGGCGGGAGGCGAGCAGTCTGACCACTACACCTTTTCACTTACAGTAGTAGCTGTACTCGTGCTGATGGAAATAGTAGGATACAAATATTTTTTCTCTTCATTTTTTAGGTTGTTCTTAAGCAATACAAGTTCAGTGTAAGGAAAGGTTTTGGCTGCTCTAATATTGCGTTATCCACAATTAAATTTTGTCCTTAATGCATGTTACGGATCGTCGTCGATAAAATGAGAAGTTTTTTGGTAAGGGATCCTCGACAATGGGATTTGAACACGAGACGAGCACACTCTCCCCCCCCCCC
>NQII01003641.1:3197-34090 GCA_002778355.1 Clitarchus hookeri | reverse complement strand
TCGATTCCCGGCGGAGTCGACCCCGGATTTTCGCACGTGGGAATCGTGCCGGACGATGCCGCTGGTCGGCGGGTTTTCTCGGGGATCTCACTCACGTTTCCCCCGCCCTTAAATTCCGGCGCTGCTCCATACTCACCTCACCTCATTTCACGCTTATCGGCTCTCAAGACCTCGTTCTTTAGAGCCGCCTAGATCTCTTCACGAGACGGGCGAGCCGTGCAGGAAGGCGGAAGCAGAACATGTGCATCAGAAAGTAAGGAACTATCGCAAAACCCGCCTGCTGTAAGGCGGAGGGGGATGGGAGGGGAGGGAGGTCAGCAGCTCTCATTGTCTGCGTCACAAATGAGCGGGTGTCGCGATATCGCACAGCGCCGTCGAACAGCACAAGAGACGTGCCGTTCACGAAATATGCCGAGTGTGGCGATCTCTGGGGTTTTTATGTCAATGGAGCGCGAGTTTTCTCGTTCTGATACCGCCTTGTGCGGAGACGGCATTCCAGGCCTCCGCGAGGTCTCGATACATCGATCTCGACGACGATAATCCTCGGATATCGCTGCTGCCAAGTGGAACAAAACTTTTTTAACATTTCTTTATATTGTTTTGTTGAAACATGCGTTCAGATTCGGCTCATACTCTGAAATTGACGGTTTCTCTTTGTTGGCGAATTTACGATATCAGGAATGCCGTTAGGAGAATTTTTTACACGTGCATTTACGGTACTCTGTACAAAAAGATTGTTTTCAAGTAAAAAATACCGAAGTGTGTGCGAAATTGTTTGCAAGTAAACCACTCAAGTGTATGTCGTCATAAAAATGTACAGATGATTATAACGCCCTATCCCCCTTCACAACACTCTACTAAGCTTTTGTGTTAGCTGTGATACAAATTCTAATTAAAAACTTAAATGCACTGTAAAATGAACGAATTTGTATGAAAACACGTTTAACATTTATGTAGTTTTATAATGGTGTATTTTAAGTTCCAATTTTATGTAGGCTACAGATAAATTAAAAAATTTCATTATAAGTTAAATAATTTTATCGAAAATGTACTGTTCTTCGCTGCGAGTTGTTATTTTTGTATTTAATTCATCTATATTTACGATTATTGCTGTCGATTATTGATGCTTCATGGGGAGATATTGCATCGATCTTGTACATTCACCGAAACTATACTGGAAATTGGACAGACATAATGTGTTCAGTGGAGAGTAGTTCCTCGAGGACGCGGCGTTTCGTTCTACCAGAATGATTTCAATTTTGGTATAATCTAACCACAATACCCATGCAGCGACAGGCAGTTATCCAAGTAATTTTCTCTGTAATATTTTCGCATGTAGTATCTGCACCGATTTCCGAATTAAGTAACTCTTAAGATAGCCCCAATCCGAGTATTTGAAATGAATCGAAACGTGTTGTATTCCAAAGAACCAGCACCGACACTTTCATTCTCATTCCTTCCACAATTCCTTGCAAATTTCTCGTGTGGAATACTTTCACACTCGCACTCGGGCTCGCTGTCTAGAATATACGAAAATGGTCGGTATCGGGTGTTAGTTGCTCAGTCGTACCAACTAAAATTCATTCTTGCAAATAGTATTTTTTTTTTTTTTCATTGATCCGAATTTGATTTGGTATTGCGGAACATGCAAAACGTTTACAATAACAAGTAGATAGTTCTGAAAATGTAATGTAAAAGTATTCCATAGAGAGAAAGCACATACGTAAATAAGCACACAATGTCCCGAGAGCGTGCATTTCTCGTGCACTCGCGATGTGTTGTGTGGGATAACATTCTCTGATGCGACTTCATGGTGCGAGTGCGTACGTGCGAGTATTTCATCTCAAGCAGTGGGAGTGCAACTGGTAGGACTGCTGTACCTCCAACTTGTCTTCGCTCGCGCTGTACGGGACGTGGCCACCACACGCGCGCGGGAAACATTTATTTCCTATTGTTCCGTAATGACCAGCAGTAGGATAAAAAAAAAACACCAAATTACACTTACTTATGCTTTTGTCAGCAGCAGCGTGGTCGCTCTCTCACCTATAACATACCGTCCACTTCACGCTCTTATCGTTCCATGTCAACTCCATCCATCTTGTCTGAAGAATGTTAAAGAGTTCATTGCCCCGTCATGCAATTTCTCTCATCCCTTCAGTTGAATCATATAAATTTCACTGGCAGGAATTTAAATAAGTAATAATTAAAAGCAAAAAAAAAAAAAAAAANAAAAAAAAAAAAGGGGGGTGCGTGTGCTTATGTACGCGCGTTAGAAGTTATACTTCTTTGGCGTGGCTAAAATAAAATTTTCGTGCATAACCTCAAATACTTGTGTACCTGTTTGTATGTAGCTAGACGATACGCGCATGCGCGTTGGGTCATACCCCTACCACGTTCACTGCCCTATGAAATGACCAGATCTGGTGAGAAAGTCGCAGGTTGTTGTTGGTACAGAATGGCCACTGGAGTGTGGGGAGATGCTACGTGCCTTGTGTTTGGAGGCCACTGGGCGCCGGGCAGGAACTCATAAGTAGCACACGGTGTAAATATGGTATCCCCCCCTTACACCCCACTACCACCCCCCGAGTCCATCACACACATACAAACACACAGAGGGTTACGGTTTCCAAACAGTCGGTTGCATTTCGTCTTCTGGTCCCGTCCATATGTTTGCACACATCGTGACGCCGCACAGATTGCACCCGCCGCTTGTTTTTTTTCCTGTTTATACATTTTCTGGCTGTGTGTTTTTTTTCTCGTCGGCGTATCGCGGGATTGTTACGGTACGGCTATCACGTACGTAAATTATGAAATACGTGTTGAAAGTTTCTCTTTGCAGTTACGTTTAGGTGGCGGTGTGAACTATACCGTCGCCTTGATTCATTCAATCTCCTCGCGAGTTTTGTTTAGCAGCGGGACACAGGAAGCGACGTAGGTGTGTTTTCGGAACGGAGCCTATAACGAGATAATTCGTGTTCGCAGATAAGTGGTGTGGGGCAAAGGGTGATGTACAAGGTACACGAAAACCTTCAAAACCCTCACATTGACATGACACTGTCCCGTGAAAGTTTAAAACTGAAACGAAATACTACCTATCGGAATTCCATCAAGTACTGATCTTGTTTGATTAATCGTATGTCGTATCCTTCAATTATGATGAGACAATGCCGCCTTTTATGCCACGAATGGAAAAATCAGCATCTGCTTTTGGAGGGTCGTTCAGAGTGTGAGGCTGCTCTGCGTTCGTGAGATCGCCAGTCGACTTTCTCTGCCATCTGGGCTCGATCTCCAGCGCTTCGGAATCGGGATATTTGTTTTTGTTAGTTGGGAACGTGGTGGACACTGCTGGTGGTTGGTGTTTTTCTCGGGGTGTTCTCATTTTCTCCAATGCAACTGAACTGCGTTTTTTTTTTAAATTAAGGAAAACGTTGTATGGCATATTCGTATTACATTTAAGTTCCCAACTGTTCGAAGTTTTCGCTTGACTGGCGCATGAATATCAATTTAAAATTTGCATATGGTGGAAAGATCAAAAATTGGGGAAGGTAGATCGTGCGCAGGGCTTTCAAAAGTGCTAAATTTACCGCGAACAGCCTTAACCTATTCGAACCGTAGCATGAATATGGGGTAGAGCGATCTCGCTGGTTGAGCACAACCATTCTCCGTGTTCAACATTTGACTGCTTTTCTGCCAACACGACTATCATAAACGACGTGGATATAATTTGAGGTTAGAACTATGTTTATGAAAAAAATGTAAAAGTATTTTATTAATATTAAAGGTGCTTGTCTTTTGTAGATTTAGATACAAACAAACACGTTCATCAGTGTTGACCATGTGGCTTTGACAGTTGTGTTGGTTTGGGGTAGGTCAATGTTGGGTACTCGCGCAGAAGACGAATAATCGATCTACCTCGTCTTTGGTCTCCGATTCGAACACGGCGTAAGCAGACGTTTCCATAAGTGCGGAATTAACCGTGAAAGGAGCCGTAGTCGGCGGTTGTTGATTGGTTGTCGGGACCACCATTGGGGCGCGCCTCTGGGCCACGCATACCTCGCGGTGCCTTCCGGGAAGACGACCAGCCGATCCCAATCTAGAGAAGTTCCCGGTAAGGCGTGCTTCATTGTCTTCTCGCAGCCTCACATTCCAAGCCAGTACATCACTTGGCGTGGCGGGGCTCCCTGCTGCCTCTCGTCTTTGTCTCTCCTCCCCCCCCCACCACCACGTCATCTTGTTGACGCGCCAGCCGGTAGCACGCCTAATTGCGTCTGAATGTCACCGGCTGCTGCCTGTTCTCGTCGTACACACCTTCTCCCGGCTCCGGAGGCTGCACTTTCCTCCGGCCTTGAGTTTTTGTTCTGGCTACGTTTGTCAACAGTGCCATCATTTGTAAAGCGACTACGCCTCTTTCTACTTTCCATCATCCGTGTGATTCAGCCTCCTGCCACATCCTACGTAATGGTGTTTGGAACTCGGAATTGCAGGTAACCAGAAATTATGTTAACGCATTTAAAGTTATTCGATTGATTGATTTGATTTAACATGCGTTTATTGAACATAATGACCCTTTACAATATAAATTACAGGAAGAGTAAGAAGTAATACATGTATGCCAGCTCAAAGATGAGCTCTTCCACAGAATTGACAGAGACAGGAACAAAGTTATTCGATTGCTCCCATAGTTTGTAGTACGAGAAACAGTGTTACGCCTACGGTACCACTTTGACCACGCAATTTCGCACATGGAGAAACGTGATGGACGTTACCCTTAGGTTTTTTGCGGAGTGCTACAGTTTCCTTCGTTCTTTCGTTCCGTTGGCCGCTCGATCTTTATAAATCCTATGCCATATATATACACAAGGGCGTTAAAATGCCTACATTTCTCCCACCCTCTCTCTCTCTTTCGAATGTATTTCACTGTTTTTAGGGGGTCGCGGTGGTGTAGCGGTTAGAACACACGTTTCCCACCAAGGCGAACCGGGTTCGGTTCGCGGCGGGGTCACTCCCGGATTTTCGCACGTGGGAATTGTGCCGGGCGATGCCGATGGTCGGAAAGTTTTCTCGGGGATCTCCCGTTTCCCCCGTTCTTTCACTCCGGCGCTTCTCCATACTCACCTCAATCGCCCTCATCAGCTCTCAAGACCTCGATGTTAAGAGCCGCCCAATTCTCTTCAATCATTCACTCGCTCACTTTAGGAGGGTAGACATCCGTGATTGTCCCGGTATTCAACGAAGCAGTGCGCGTCGATCATAAAGTGACGTAACGAAATTGGTGTGAGTACGTCTGGAGTATGTATAAGGAGGCGGGCGAGGGACAGAATGGAATTATTTTTTTTTACGGCGTCCAGAAAACTTGGCCGAAGTGGGAGGGGTTTGCGCACGCCAGGAACACCACCTCATCTCCCCATTGGTCCACGCAGCAGCGGTGTGGGGGGAAGGGAAGAGAGCTCTCCCTCACGAGTGTGTGACCCCTGACCCACCGGGGACCGGTTCGCTACCGAGAGCGTGTGGACGGCACGCGCCGGGCCCCGCTGACCAGTCGGCGCGTGCGTGCGTGTGCGTGTGTGTGTGTGGAGAGAGCGATTGCTGACGGCTGCGGGGAAACCAGATTGGCCGGCTCCTGCTCTTGGAGACGGCGTGGGGAGCTGGATGAATACCTCTGATGGCGCGTGTCCGCGACGCGGTGCAACACTGGTCATGATGCTGTGCGCGTTCTCCGCGCGGGTGGAGGGGTCATCTGCCTCGCCCCCTCCCCTCCATCTTCACCTGGACCTGCCGTGCGTGCACGCCACCCCTCCCGGCTTCCTTCAACACGTGCAAGGATAGAAAAATAAATTGTTCCACGTACCAAATTAATTTGTAATATTTTAACGCTGAACAATATTTCGTTCACCCAGCTAATCTGATCTCGCTCGAAACATCTGCAATAAGGCAGAGAATATTTAGCTCCCGTAACGTAACAAACCGCGGGATAAGTTATTTTGCAAAAATGATCAACATTATAACTTATGAGTGAAATTTCCATATATATTTACAAACCTTGTTCCAAAAAGATTTCCCTTTACATAAGTTAAATGAAAGTCATCTTATTTTCCTGGGTATTAACATCAGTTGTGTAGTAAGTTTGGGTGAATTACTGAGCTGATCGTTTGACAGGAATTGTAGTTTTTTTTTGTGTTGCAGAAGATAATATCCAAAAGGGAAGTGTCTTAAGTAAAGACGGATTCTTATACGTACACATATGTATAATATTTTTAGGATTGCTGGAGTTTTCAGAATTTATTTTAATAGGCTGCACCCATACCAACATTTTAGCTATAGGTACCTATTTCCAATTCCAGAGAAGAAAGGCTATCGTCTAGTGACCGTGGAAACACGTTTGTAAAAAGTTACTGCACGTTGGCAATGATAAAAAAAATAAATACATAGGAAACGATTTCGCCAGTATCTGACCTTCCATCGTTTTCCATTTGTCCGTAACGGCTGATTAACTTAATGTGCCAAATGCTTTGAGTTGTCGAACCAGTGACTTGTGAACGACCTTTGATACGTTGGCTAGTGTCCAAGGACGACTGTTCTGTTCAGCATGGCGTAAGGGCCGTTCGATCCAAGAACTAGAGATACTCGGTACTTTTCTAGGGGTTCTCCCAGTTTCCTCTTTCATTTCCCCGTCGCTCCGCCCATTTCGCAAAATAAACCCCCTTCTTCAAGCAATACCATCATAATAAGTAGCCTATTCCAAATTGTATTTAATGATAAATTAGTAATAATTTTTACAAGTATTTTTAATTTATTTTATGCACATCCATTTCAGCCTCGAAAGTTATCAATTTTATATCCGAAATTAATGTAAACATAATTAATTGTTAAAAAATATTGCTGTTTTGGTACCAATATTTCCTTACGGTTATAGTAATTTTTATGATTGCCGTATACTTGACTGAGGTTGTCTTACTTAAATATGCTTTATGAAGCATCCAGAATAGCAATAGTCCTACGAAAAAATTTTGATGAAAAATAGTAACTTTTTTTGTTCTAAATATTAAACTAAGTAAATTCTAGAAAAATATTTTCAATGTTAAAGAATACATGCATTCTTCTTTGTTGTGCAACATAACCTGTAATTTTCTGGTGATTTTGGTAGTTCGTATAGTTGGGGCAGAGTGCNGCATTCTTCTTTGTTGTGCAACATAACCTGTAATTTTCTGGTGATTTTGGTAGTTCGTATAGTTGGGGCAGAGTGCTCCATTGGAAACCAATATACCTTTACCTTAACTTTACTTTGCGTGATTTAAGGTTATTGCACGCGATATACGTAGTTTAACCATACTACAAACTTCACAAACATAGTCCATTCACGGTTACTTCCAACTTTTCTATAGCCCTGCTAAAGTTCTACTTCCAGGATATTCCTCCGCCTCATGCTAACAGTGGTTAACCAAGTCTAGAAAATCACACCAAAGGGACGATGCACCGCATTCATGCGCACCCAGTGCAATAACATCGTTGCATCACAACTATTTCTTACTACGCTCTACCAACACGGCCTATTTTGTCTGTGTTTTTATTCGCACTAATTATAAATGAAATATTGTAACTTATGGATAGTATATAAGTAAAAATTCAATTTCATAAAAAAAATAGTTGTAAGGTATCGGTATGTAACGTTTGTGATACATGGCATACCTAGGAAAAAAAACCAAACACGTCATACATATGGCGATTTTTTAATGGTTTGATTCAAAAAGTGTGTAGAAACCGCGAATAGACTATATAAACGTCTTCACTAAGGGCACTCTATATAAAATCTTTTAACTTTCTAACCTAACATGCGTGACACGCTCCCGATTGCGATCCGCGCCAACGTAACGTCAAGGCACGAAGCATCTGCGCTTCACGCAACGTGCAGTNACGTAACGTCAAGGCACGAAGCATCTGCGCTTCACGCAACGTGCAGTTGGTTCGCGAGACCGCCCGGCAGAGGTACACTGATGCACGCACCTACAGCGAGGAATCGGAACAACTTCCGTGCGCACGATGCGCCCTGTTGAGGAACTTGAATTCGGCCCATGTGGACCGTGCTCCACACACGAGCGGTGTGCGGATGTTATTTAGCACGTACATTTCAGTATCCAAGGTCACCAAGTTGTCGGCCTTAGTGCTAACTATTTGACGTGTTTTCCGTCCATTTTAATTTGATACGGTGATGAACAAGAATTNTAATTTTGTTTATCTTCGGGCACCGACTGCGCGATATTACTGGGTTTGTTTTGGCATCTTGCGTTTACCCTTATCTTGCAGTCTCTGTACCATACAGTGAAGTATTTTTCCTGCCCTTTCTCTGCCACTCCTCCTAGTTGTCTTATGGCGGGCGGAAATACTGGTATACTTGTTCGGAAATTAGCGCTATTCCCCATCCAGGGAATTAGTACTTACTTTTTCCTATTTTATCTTTCACCGGCGCTCCGGTTACTGTAGTTTGTCGGCGCGGTAGTTTACCTGTCCGCCTGAACCCACGTCCTTTTCACCATCCAGTGAAAGAGACCTATCTTCGCTAATACGTCCTCCTGCCCGCTACTGGCATCCGCTCCACGTTTCCGCTCCCGTTCGCTAATTTATGCTTCGTTTTTCTCGTCGTTCGTCGGCACGGTAATTACCTGTCTGCCTGAACCCACGTCCTTTTCACCATCCAGTGAAAGAGACCTATCTTCGCTAATACGTCCTCCTGCCCGCTACTGGCATCCGCTCCACGTTTCCGCTCCTGTTCGCTAATTTCTCCCTCGTTAATTGGGACTCCTTAAAGTAATATTGCTGGACGCTACAGGGTGTTCCTCGTCCGGTTTATTGCCTCTCTCCCTTTTTCGGTTATACTGTCGGTAACTGGGCACCACGACGGATAATTGTATTTTTATTTTTATTTTATTTTATGACCCCCTCGAAGTCGTAAATGTGCTAGCTGTTTGGTTGGGGCACGGTCCCCTTTATCCCGGGTAATTTAGCTTGTCCTTGCTTCCATCTATACAGACTTCAGCATGCCCCTTTGATGGGCGCCAAAAATTTATACCTGCCAAATGCTGAAGTTTGGAAGTAGTTATTGATTCTGCTCTGCGGCGTGAAGTGCCAGCACTTGATGCTAGCCCTCAGTGATAGGGCGTATAAATACGTCGACACTGTTGTCTCTATGTCCAATTTACTAATAAATTACACTTTATTTGTGTGTTCACATAATCGAGTTTAATTGTTGCTTGAACAGGTTAACTGGTACATTAACTCACGAGACAAACTCCCTCCCTTTTCTGTATGTAGATTATGTGATACTTGGCACGGCGATTTTGCATCTTTGGTAGCGTGCCTTTGCAGCTGCGAGGCTCCTGGCATCACTCTTCCGGCACGTCCACAAAACCCTTAATCCTTATTGCGGTCGTCCGCCGGCGAGCTTCGCCAGAGCGTGTGTTCTGACGATTAAAATATAGGGACGCAGAATGCGGTAATATAATATCCATTACTGGCGGGCCCTTTGCCAATATTATGTCGAATTGCCATGTCGCATTTGAATAAATGTTATTTATAGTCCATTCTCGGTTACTTCCAATTTTTTTGAAGCCTTGCTTAAGTTCCATTTGCAGAATATTCCTCCACCTCATGCCAGCAATATGTAAATTGAGATGTCTCATATAAATCTTTTTGGAGGAAATGGAAGAACGGGTAATATAGTTGAACACTTTCGAGTGTCACTTATTAATGTAAGTTTTCACGTGTTGCAAGCAAGTAGATTTTCGATCCTTACTGCACATCTGTTAACTCAACACTTACTTATTTATCACAACATGTTGAGATTCATGATCGATGGTTAGAGGCGCTCGGGTTAACTATCCACAACCAGATCTGGAAAAAAGGCTTCAGATCACATCGCCAGCAGGGGAGAGTCTGAATGCATTGGGCATTGATTGTCGTTGTGTACTGTTCAAACCATGAGCGTCTTTCCAATACACCACCTCCCCCATAGTCGTACTTCCTTATGTAATTTTAACATTTATTTTCAAGGATGACTATACTTATAGTGTTATATCTTCTTATGTGTGAGCTTGGGTTTTTGTATGTACCCTTGAAAACATCTGAAATCTACAATAATTATTTTTCGTGCTGTTTGAGCTATTGATCTGGAATGCTTAGCGGAACTAGCTTCACCGCGAGCAGTTCCACGCTATTGCTCCACATTCTGGAGTGGCGTCAAATTGCAACACGGAGAGCGAGCACTTCATACAAGCAGATGGCTGTTAACTGCTGCGTCATTTCTTCATTTGTAGAACTCAGACTGGGTAGAATGAAAGACAGAATGGTGAAACAAACATGGTATTACGTTGCAGGAATAGCTTTTGTGAGATGGTACCTTAAAAATTGGGTTACATATCCGTAGCTGCTGCGGCTTGCTAACTCATCTCAACTGATTGTGTAGCCTATCTCTCACTCTCTCTCGCTCTCTCTCTCTCTCTCTCTCTCTCTCTCTCTCTATATATATATATATATATATATATATATATATATATATATATAGCTTCTAGGCTTGCAACACGCAAAATATGGCGATGGTTTGCGTCCAGCCTCCAGCATGGATCAATTTTAAGAGTTTCGAGTTGGTGTGCAGGTATTTAGTTCTGAGGTCCCGTCGTTTATCTGTGTTCCGAGCTAGGTGGCGAATTGGTTGACATGATGGACTCTCATTCGGGAGGACCTGTGTTAGATTCCCGAGTAAGACTGTCCTAGTTTAAATTTTTTGTGGTTTTTTGAAATGCTGGAGATGGTTCTTTAATCAACCCCTGATCTTATAAGTAACTCGTTCCTTCTCGTATGAAGCCGCTGTCGACGAAACTTTTGGCCATAAATAAATTAAAAACGAACACACGCGGGGACATCCGATTTTCGCGAAAAAGACTTCGTATGTGATTTTGTTGCAAAACACTTTGGCCTGTATCCACATCCTCGAGTGAATGGTGTTAACTATTAAACGTCTTGCATGCCTACCCGTGAGTCAAAGACGTTCAGTACTGGAGTAACCTACTTATGATTGGTCCCTGTGAAATACCATAATGTCGTCTCTAAGCGAAAACTGCAGGCGCGAACGTAGGGTATTGAAGACTGCCTGCGTGAAATTCTTATTTTAGGAACTATATGTGTAGTTGCAGATACACTCAGAAACAGGGTCAAAACAGACATTTATATTGCTATTACTAACTCCGTTAACAAAATTTCTGCCAACGACCCACTTGATTGCTGTCCCTTGTACCAACAGCCTACAGCGTTAAAAAAAATAATGACGCATTGTAACATGGGGCTTCCTGTGAAAGTAGGGTAATTTTGCATTGATCTCAGCGGTACCACGAATCTAGCGCATGGTCGTGCGTGGATCACCGCTGCCACTACACGAATAAGCTGTTGAACCCTGATGTGCAGGACACCTGCCAGAACACTTTTGGTGGCCGCTTGCCAGCGAATGGACCGCGCACACTCTGAACTCTCACCCGACTGACGAAGTGTTGAGGTCCTGCTAGTTCGACCCCTATATGACATGACACATTCCGTAGCCTCGTGGGCCTTTCTGCCATGCATTCGGCTCTGCGGAATGCAAACAAAAAAAAAAAAAATGAATTTCTGGCACTGTAGGGTGGTGTATGTTGACGTGTACTGTCGTTGCGTGATTTCACTGCCTTCATCACAGTACCACTGTGTAGCTCGTGAGATGCACCACACAGGCTCATGCAGTAGATCCATGGATCCGTTGAGATCAAACTGTTGGCCGTAATAAGAAATTACTAGTGTGTTTTCTTGTCAATGTTCACTTCTGTACGCTACTCCGATGTTACAATCCNATATATATATATATATATAAACACACTTTCAAACAAAATAAGTTTAAATTCCGGGTAACGATTTATTGACTGTTGGCGTATTAGAGAAGAAACAAATTGCTCAGACATTCAGTAGTATGACAGGAACAGGCTGTGATCTATGTTAATGTAACATCTTAGCATTTTCCCGAAGTGATTTTGGAAGATCGTGAAAAACCGAAACAATGGGTGTCCGGACCCAAATCAAATTTGGCTCCTCTCGAACGCGTAATCTATATGAATACAGGTTTCCTGCGTTAGAACCCTCTTTCCCAAACACTATTCCGAACCCATTCTTGGAAAAAAAAAAAAAAAATGCACCTTAATTTAAGTTTTGACATTAATACCTGATCTGTTAAAAGCAGTGCAAATAATGCAAGAACCATATATATTCTTAAATAAATAAATAAACTATTATTATGAGAATTTTGATAGGCTTGACTGTGCCCATTACCAGTTAAATTTACGTAGCAGAGAAGGAGCTTGTAATATTGAACGCCAACTTTGTTATTAGTAGTATACCATAAGGTTTCACTTTAATTGTAAATTTTCTTAGTATCTTTAAACACCCTTATCTTTTGACCATTGACTTTTACATCAAGATTATTCTCGATTCCACTGCAGAAATAGATAATGAAATTCTTTCGGAAAATTTGTAATACTGTCTTCCAAAAAATTGTCATGGTAATATGATATTCCCACCTACAATTAATCTTAGAAGATCACGTATTATAATTTTTTGCATGATTCGTAAGTAAATTTAGTACCACGAAATTAATGTACATTATACTTTTAATATTGATTTTTTTTCAAATAATATGTCTTAAATATCACTTTATAATATGTATTATGTTTTACGATTTAAATGGGAAGCGTAAATATTCATTGATATCACTTTTTAATTTGAAAGATTTAAGTATCCTCACTTTACAGCAGAGACAAAGAATATATACCAGTAGTTACAAAATTATTCGTCGTTTACTGGTTTGGATTGAATCCACGTACCTCACTTTAGACACTGGACTTACAAGTCTTCTTTTCTGCAATCCAATTCTTGCCTTGGCAGAATATCAAGAAGCATCTTCCCTGTGAGGTTCCGACTCTCCAACCAGAAGTTCAGATGCGCAAGCAGAAGGGTGGTCTGATGGTAGC
This sequence comes from Clitarchus hookeri, assembly GCA_002778355.1. Taxonomy (NCBI): domain Eukaryota; kingdom Metazoa; phylum Arthropoda; class Insecta; order Phasmatodea; family Phasmatidae; genus Clitarchus; species Clitarchus hookeri. The sequence goes on along the minus strand of NQII01003641.1, from coordinate 21,053 downwards.
TCTACGGATGAGCACCTTCTCGATGAGTGTATCGAAATACGAGTAGACGTTGTCACGTAGAGTGATGTTTTATAACAACGGGAGCCTGGCGGGTAGGCAAACTCTCAATCTATTCCTATTCGCTTGGCTTCCACTACATTCTTAATAAATGCGACAGGCAAACACTAAATTATGCGGTATCCAAATACTAAATATACCTTACAGACCCCGGTAACGACTGCTAGACCCTATACATAAATTAAATAAAAAATAAGACATATTAAACAAACACCATTAACAAATGGGAGGGAGGTTTCTTACCTAAATTAAATAATTACTGGCCAGATATAAATTTATAGAGATCAAACATATTAATTATCTTAATAATTAAAATTAAATTCGTAAATGAACCTATACAATTTACTTGTAACAAAGTGTTGTAATTATTAAATTAAAACAATACGTACATAATTAGAAACATTTCAAGAATAGGAATTTTCGAAGCATCGCCTACAATTAAATAAAATTATTCAGAGGACAGCAAATATTATTTTTCGTTCAGCTTTGGTTAGTTTAATGTCACTGTTCGAAACCTTCAATTTAAATGCTGATTATCACCTCAGACATAACATTCACAATCAACGACCGGGAAGGAAGCAATATATATAAATAACATGTTTTATAAATTCTAATTTTACAAAATCAGTTAAACTCAAAATTAATTTCTGTCGGACATCTGCATCTCTTGTATCCATTATGGACCTAAATTTCATGTCACAAGTAGAAAGAGAGTTACACATTCCAAACGTGGCTTCTTACAATTTTTCATGCTTACTTAAAAACAAACAAAATGAATAACCTTTAATCCCCGCTGTTAATGAAGCTTTAGACTAACAGGACCAACCACTGTGAGCCCTTCGTAGCTGCTGGTAAAGAAAATTTTACAAATGAGTTTAACATTTCATACATTTCCAAAATTTAAAACGACTGATGACAAAAAACGTATTCGCTGCTCGATTACAGTTACAGAACAGGCAATATAAAATCTTTAATGGAAATTATGACAAATAAATAGAATATTCATAGTATTATCACAAGGCTGCAGCTAAAAATGGCCTCCAGATTTAACGAAATTACATAATGCGGTGGTGTGCCTGGAGCACTGCACAATTTTTGCGTACGATGACGCTGAGGTACACGTCATACAAGTTATATCGACTATGGGTAGGGCCACTGACTTTTCGCGTAAAAATCGGAGCACACAGTAGACTCCAATACTATATACACACCTCAGCTGTTGTTATGCTTCNGTGCCGTGTCTGTCTTTGACCAAGCCACTCAGGACTAAGTAACTCCGATACTGAACATTCGTGGTTCGTGCGCAAACGGTTAACATGGGCCAGAACGTTATCTAGCCAATCAAAGAAGCCGGACGACCCTACCGTGCTTTGGGCTCTCTCTTGTCTGGAAATCTTTTCGCGAAATGTCACTGCCCCTAACTATGGGTGATTGATGGCCCCCGTTCTACGCTCGGCGGTGAAGGACGGCAGACCGAGGCCTGGCTTCCTCACCGCGGTCAGCTGGTAGACTGTAAGATGACGACAGGAGGTAATCCCCCCTTCTCGACAAGCCTTTACGTACCGACCGTCACACTTCATAGGCGTTGCCTGGCGACCGTGTGACGCTTCCNGGTTGGAAGGGTACCGGGGGGAGGGGTGGCTAGACTGAGGACTGGTCGAAGGAGAACATGGGGCGGGTTTCACAGAGGGGACACTAGATTAGTTTATTTTTAATGAGAAATTAATTGTTTTTGGTCAGATAATTGTAATTTTATTAAACTCAATATTATAAAATTTTGAAATCATTAAAAATTGTTTATATTGTATTAAATAATCTTTTATACTTGTTTATTAGTAAATTTTATGTAAATTTAGAAATATATTAGCCCTCAATTATTTGATATAAAGGAAGTTCGATTTTATTTTTCTTTTCTCACAACTGGGGAAATTCTAATTTGTAATTTTTTTCTTAATAGATGGTTTTTTTCACTTAAGTTTACAATGTATTTGATAACTGCGTAACGTTTTAACAAGGTTCCTTACATTAATATTGCTGTTATGGACGATGGAAGAGGCATTGGTCACTGTCACTAGGTGGATGTGTTTCCTCCGAGTGCTCCCACATCGTCACAATACACAAGGAGGGGTTCCATGTAACGACTTCCTCCTCTAATCATACTTTACCACTGCCAATCAATTTTTTTGATAAGTAAATTACCACGTGGAACATTTTATGGACTTGAAAACATAATTAGTAATGAATTCATAGAAATATGTCCTCAATAATTTAGCTAACTGCTTTTCTACTTCCAAGCATTTATAGTTTGAATTTGTAGTTCACAAGGAACTGCCTAAAAGGTTATGATGGAAACGAGGTATTCGTGGAAAGTAAACTTCAAATTTGGGGTTTAGGTATTGAAGGTAGAAATTATGGGAAATACAAACTACTGTAAGGACAGGAAGAACATAATTGCACAAAGCATACCGTAAGAAAATAAACAAGGAACAACAGTATAGCCGCTGATAACAGTTATAAAAGTCATAGTAAGTTAGTTTTAGACGTGCAAAGTGCTTCGTTCAGAAAACAGCAACTGCGAATGTCGAAGTGGCACGTCTATGTGCTAATAGAAATAGATAGTTTTGGTAATGAGATGTCAAAAAAATCATACTTTTTATGTAATGCAGCTAATTTTGATGTATATGAAAAAAAAGTGACATTCGAGTTGTTATCGGTGCAGTAAATAGTAGTGATGAGATGTTAACTTCTTGTGATTATTATCAAAACTTAATTATAATTTTTACTGCTGCAACACATTAAACGAGTTCCACAGGAAGATTGAGCAGATCTTCTAGAATACTCATTTTCTTCCCGAGATTTCAAAGATCCTTCGGACAACTATAAAATTACGCCACTAAGGAGTTTGATCAGTGCATAAACTTAGCAAATACATTTTATTACCATTCACTGGAAGTAAATTGTATTCATAGCTGTAGAGAGTGTAGTGTGTAGAGATTTTGGCAGCTCTTAACATCGTAGTCTTGAGAGCCGATGAAGGTGAAGCGAGGTGAGAATGGAGCAGCCCTGGAATGTAAGGGCGGGGGAAACGGGAGATCTCCGAGAAAACCCGCCGACCAATGGCACCGTCCGGCACGATTCGCATATGCGAAAATTTGGGGGATGACCCTGCCGGGAATCGATCCGGTTCGCCTCGGTGGGAGGCGAGCAGTCTAACTCCTAAACTACCGTAGCCGCTTTCATAGCTTTAAATCATGTATTGAATCGTGATTCAAAATTATAAATCAATGGTCATGAATGATTTTGATATTTTCAGACCTAGAATAAAACTCCCATATAAGTGTTTCTTTGTTTAAAACTTTATTTGTTACTTTTTTTTTTTTTTTTGTTATATAAACTGTGAGGATTTGTCCTTCATTGTTGAAAACTGAGCGTAAGACCTTTATACACTAGATGGCGAATTGAAGGTAACCTACTTTACCGCCCCCTTACCCCTCCANCCCATCACCCCGGCCTTCCGGGCGCCGCTTCATACTCACCTCGCTTCTTCCTCATCGGCTCTCAAGACCTCGATATTAAGAGTCAACCAAATATATTCTCTCCACTCCCTTTAACGGTCCTGAATAACGTACTCAGTAACTACTACTGAAATATGAAGGGAGAACTTTGCATATCATCCATAGAATTCGAAGTTAATCANAACGGTCCTGAATAACGTACTCAGTAACTACTACTGAAATATGAAGGGAGAACTTTGCATATCATCCATAGAATTCGAAGTTAATCACAGCGTCTCTTGTTTCGGGAGAATAGCGTTCGACGGTATTTTGAATGTTCCCCCGCCTGGTACGTTTAATTAATTCGTTCGTAATTATATGTTTAGACTCTTCTACAAATTCGCCCACATCGGTAGTGGCTCCTCTGAAACGCTGTTTTTATAATACATAATTTTTTTTTTCCTCATCAGGTAAGGCCAAGTGGTAGAGTATCACTTCGTTTCAGGCTCACAGCTATAATACTGCACACATTCGGGTGAACACAGGTCGCTTTTTGGGTCGCGCCAGCAGCAATTATCGAGTTTTGCAACCATCCCTAATTAACGGAGGTCACTGCAAATACCTGGCGCTCGCAGTTAAATATAAATCACCGCAGCTGACAGCCACAATTAAAACCCTTCTCACACCGGTGTACACAAACCTGCGCGGGTTATATATGTAGTCAGCAGCGTTATCGGGCTTATTCTGTAGACAAGGCTGGTTCGCGATTCACACTTTTGAAGTAAACCTTTGAAAAATTAATCCATGCCGTATTTATTTTAGCGGACAGTACATTAACTGGGAAGTTCCCAGCAAAAATTGCAGCAATACAAAAAAAAATAATTTCCAGGTTTTAAAGCTGCATTGAAAAAGTGAGGTTTAAAATTTTGGACACTTAATATTTTTAATTAAGTTTCTGCTTGTTTTAAGTGCATAATAATATTTTTTGTAAATATATACCTATTAATATCCCTAACAATTCCACAGTTAGAATTTATCAATACATGAATAGAATTATTACGTTCGTGGTACTTCTATTAATTCATCTACATTTTGTAAACCTTTTTTAGTAAAACAATGTCATAAGAAATCATTATTTCTACTCCTATTCAATTGTATGATAGCCATAGACGAAATAGTATACCGTCGTCAGTTGGAGCAATTAGTTTTATAATAAGTACAAAAGTACGAATTAGAGATTTTTTATAGGGATATTTATGACAATAGCGTAAATGTGTATTTAGTACATGAAGAAACGTGAATATGAGGAGACTTTCCAGAATCACTGAACTGGGAAATTTAAATATGGCGGAAATATGCAAGAGACATAAAAATAAAGCAATGTTCTCAAAAGTGTTTAGTTAAACTCGAAAATGCTATACCAGTATCATGGGTTTATGATTGACACGTCACACTCACGATTTTGTCATATATCAGTTTCAGAACTGCTTACTACGAATATTACCCAACAGCACTGATGTTTACGGTGCATAACACTAAGGTTATTTTTTGTTAGGATTTCCGTCTAGTAAGTTCGTTACGAAAGAATTGACTTGCGAATATAGTTTCACTTTATTAAGTATAAATTAGATCTTTTCGCTAGCATTTCGAGACTGGAGTTTGCGATGTATCTGGCAGCTCCACTTCAATTCTTAGGTGTCGATTGTGTAGGATAGGGTTTTGTGATCATTAAATTTAACTGCTATTCACGACGAACACTTTTGAAATCAATACATGAAAAAAATTACTGCTCCTTACTGCACATAATTTAACATTATCACAGGCTACCTCACTCTCTGTAAAGATGGTATCGAATTACGAAAATTGTTTCCAAGTACTGGGTCTTACCGGAGGAATGTGCAAATTTGTAGCAAACGAAAAAATGTTTCTTTGTGTTTTATAGACGTAACGTAGTAACATACTTAAATTTTTTAAAGATTTCTAAAGATATATTAATTTAACTGTTGAACGTATGAACGCGGAAAGCAGTACCTGCCCATTTTTTCTAAGACATTTAGGTTCGTTACAACCCCTTCCCACCCCCCTCCTCAAAAAAATCCACTGACAGGTAGCATATGCTGCCCTCTTCAGAGCCAACACTTGCTCGCTCGCTTGTTAGTAAACACGAGTTTTAACTCTCTCAAGACCTCGATCTTAAGAGCCGCAAAAATCTATTCTTTCTTCACTCTTCACGAGTTTCAACACACGCAAACATATTTAACATAATCCTTTATGATGTACGTAGAGACAGATGAGTCATTCAGCGCCTGGTAACCTACGGGGAGGGCGTCTCCTATGGGGAAGGCGTCTTCAACGGAGACGTCTTCCACGGGCGCAGACGTCGCGAGGGCTGCTCAGCGGGCCTTGCACCAACCCCTGCGATGCGACGTGTCGGGAACCGAGGTGGTGCAGCCCTTGAAACACTCCTTTCGCGGGAGGCAGTCCCATATGTCTTCGTCCTGCTGCAGGTAGGCTGGCAAATACTTGAATACGGTCGAAATTTCGTAAGGTGTGCAGACCAGGAGGAATAATTTTGGCAGGTACGGCAACTCGTCCGGTTTTTCCAAGGCACTAAGCTAGCGTACCCTTCCAAATTCCAAAATGGCCGAAAGGGTTTTATGGCCGCTCGTACAACATGCGTACATTTCTAAGAGCGAGAAAAGTGACTGATTTCCTAAGGGGGCTCAGGGTGCATCTTAAAAAGAGTTTTTAAGTGGGAATATATAGTCCACCTGCACGATTAAAGTAGGCCACCGATTGGTTGGAATGCCTACCAAGATGGTGGACTATATCTAACGAGATGGTGTAATGGGTATGTGGCGATGAGAGAGGAAAGTTTGGGGACCTCCAGAAATTAAAGTTTTATTTAAATCAAATTTTTTAATAACTTTTAGATAATAAGTAAATAATGTTTTAATATTGTTTTAATTTAATTTTTTTATAAACTTTTTACAATTCTTTGATTTTAAAATTTTTTATGCTCTAGGTTAAGGCTAAGGTCACATGGATCCAAGTTGGCCGCCTGCCGACTGTAATGATAGAGCACGAAAAGCTCCGACTCTCCGGTCCCAGGTCCCGATTTGTCAAATTCCCCATAATCCCTCTACCTCCACTCACGGTTACTTCCAACTTTCCTGAAGTCCTGCTAAATTTATATTTCCAGGATATTCCTCCGCCTCATGCAAACAAACCTAACAAAGTTGATAAAATTGCACCAAAGGGACAACTCACCACATTCGTGCGCACTTGATCGTATTTTATTTTGCATAAGAACTATTTCTTTCTATTCGTTGCCAGCACACCTATTTATCACTATTTTTATTTGTATTCTATATAAACTAACCACAATAATTTATTAATAAAATACAAGCAGAAGTTAAATTTAACCAAAAGTGAAATACCTTTATGTTAACAGAAGTATAAAACACTTGTGATGATGACATATTTGCGAAAACACATTACACGTAATACAGGGGATGATTTTTAAAGGTTTGATTAAAAAAAAGGGTGAAGAAACAGCGAATTGACTATATTCGCCTATTCTGCGTCTTGGTGGCGGGCACAGGCGAGTCACTTTATCTTAACCTCAACTCGACGCAGCGCCATTCCTCGGGTAGCCGATATCGGACATTTTTTTGCGGCCTTTCCACCACAACAGCCTCTCTCCCAGCGAACACCCGCCTCTTTACGCCACTGAAGGAGGAGGGTAGAGGAATAAACGACGACATGACTCGCGCCGGACCGCTACTTTGTCGGCTGGCGCCATCCGCTTGGCACAGATCCCAAAAACCCCTTCCCCCCGTTTCCACGTAGTTCAATTTCCCCCCTCTCTCTTCCCTCGTGTGGGCAAGCAGCTCACTAATTAAGGGAAGAGGATATATCGGCTCCACTCTCCGTCGCCACTCCTTTAAACTTCCTTCGTCCCTTTCGTTGAAAGCGTTGGACCCACATAAACATTCGTCCCGGTTTGTTATCAAATAATCGCAAGGACTGGTCAATTAAGAGAAATTTCCTCTGGCTTTGGTGCCATAAATAAACTGCGGAGTGTACCGAATTCTCAATGCCGTACGCCGAAAAACTTTCTCAAACAATTTCGCAGTAGAATACACCTCAAGAACTTGTAAGGCGTGAACTGTTTTGTGATTGCAACCCAGTTAATTTAAAGGATCCGGGAAGATTTAAAGAAAATATGCAGAAATTATAATTGGTCACTAGGTACGCATAATTTTCGTTTCAACAGTTAACTTTTTAAATGTATTTTCAAATGTTCTATGTTAACATGAGCTACCAGCATCCTTAGAAAATTCGCATTTNAATTTCGCAGTAGAATACACCTCAAGAACTTGTAAGGCGTGAACTGTTTTGTGATTGCAACCCAGTTAATTTAAAGCATCCGGGAAGATTTAAAGAAAATATGCAGAAATTATAATTGGTCACTAGGTACGCATTATTTTCGTTTCAATAGTTAACTTTTTAAATGTATTTTCAAATGTTCTATGTTAACATGAGCTACCAGCATCCTTAGAAAATTCGCATTTGAAGAATTGTGATAATTTTAATTTCGTGAGGAACTGTGCGCTCTTTACGATCACAGGAATGAGCGGAACTCCGAAAAATTGTGGTTTTCAGTAATTTCAACGAGTCATTGTAAAAACACTGAATTTTGTTTTTCAATTTTCCACGCGAATGCAAATGTCGCATGCAAACAAATTCTGTAATTTTCTGTTGCCGTAACATTGCGAATATATGAAATTATATAATTTTACCAGAATATGTTAGTTCTACGTAAAATCTATTCACCGTATTTCCACACTTTAAAATCAAACGTTTGAAAAATCACACCTTGCATAACATAATTTGTTTATTTTTTTAATGAGCCATACAATACCAACGTATTATAATGCGTTAGCGATAAACAGCCTTACTTTTTGTTCAAACGAAAGCTTCATTTCTATTTTGTCCNACCAACGTATTATAATGCGTTAGCGATAAACAGCCTTACTTTTTGTTCAAACGAAAGCTTCATTTCTATTTTGTCCATAAAGTATAATACGTATTTTACTCTCAGTATGCACGAGAAATAGTGAGAAAGGAGGCATGTTGTAAATAGTTAGCAAGAACTAGTTAATATGTAAAATATTATTAAACTGGGTTCCCGAAACATTGTTTGTAATGTTGGCGGTTATTACCGGCATACATTTGTTTGCAATGAAAAAACTGGAGGGAAAACATTTCATTGTTATGAGCAAAAATATAATATTTTCACTGCGCGTCCAACGCACAATTATGATGTATTATTTTACCCCTGGGTGTTCATTGTAAAATTGAGTACGTTTTGTAATCGTATGGNCCAACGCACAATTATGATGTATTATTTTACCCCTGGGTGTTCATTGTAAAATTGAGTACGTTTTGTAATCGTATGGTAGAAGGATACGTACGGGCTGTCCCGGAGGTACAATTCAGGTGAGCTCCAGAAATGTTGAAGTAACCATGAATAAATAGACCGTACAATATTTTCACTCTGCTCGCTTGGACCATATTGCCGGAAAGAGAGCTGTTAAAATCTTCCGTATTTCAGCGAAACATTTTCGCGCAATTATATTTGAGATATGGAAACGCGATCCGTAAACACAAGACATATAACATCTCCGTAAGTAGATACAAATAATCAGCTTGGGTGCATGGCATCGGGATTCAGGATTCGCCCGCAAAACTCAGCTGACGTCACAGGCGAAGGTCGCGGCCGGAGGCCTGGGCGGCCATGTTATCGACAAAATAATCTGTTTATCTCAAAAATCACTTCTGAAATTAATCATTTTGCTCACAAATCACTTTTTTTAACAAAAGATTTCCAAAAAAAATGTAAAATTGAGGAAAGCGGATCCGACGCTCGTCGAAGCAAGAGCCGAAAAATCTTCAATCGAGCAAGAGGATTAGAGGTTCTTAGCGGAATGAGTCACTTAATCCTCAGAGCAGTAGAGGAGGATTCAAGATTCCGAGCCAGGTCCAGAGGACCGGCGAGGATCAGTGAACATGGGCTCCCCCACAGTCAACCGATCTGCACCAACCACGTCCACACCTTGCTATCTCCAGCCCTCCCCATCTCCTCACCCATATTAACATTCCTTTTCACCCCTTAGCATCCACACATCCTAGGAATTATTATAAATAATAGCAAAAAATCTAAAAAAAAATTTAAGTAATCGAAGAACATAACATATTAACCTGACACTCATCCCACCACCCTCACCACACCCTCTCCACGCCCACCAACTCTCGATAGTGAAAAATGGAGAAAAATCGCAAAAATTCGAAACTATTCTAAGTAATTGAAGAAAATATACCATTAGACCCCCTTCCCTTGCTCACCTCTCCACCCAGGTAACTGTTAAGCACGGCAGAACCGTGATTTTATTTGTTAACGGGGCGCTCTTAGCCGCGAGGCCATACCGCNTGAATTTTGTTTTTCAATTTTCCACGCGAATGCAAATGTCGCATGCAAACAAATTCTGTAATTTTCTGTTGCCGTAACATTGCGAATATATGAAATTATATAATTTTACCAGAATATGTTAGTTCTACGTAAAATCTATTCACCGTATTTCCACACTTTAAAATCAAACGTTTGAAAAATCACACCTCGCATAACATAATTTGTTTATTTTTTTAATGAGCCATACAATACCAACGTATTATAATGCGTTAGCGATAAACAGCCTTACTTTTTGTTCAAACGAAAGCTTCATTTCTATTTTGTCCATAAAGTATAATACGTATTTTACTCTCAGTATGCACGAGAAATAGTGAGAAAGGAGGCATGTTGTAAATAGTTAGCAAGAACTAGTTAATATGTAAAATATTATTAAACTGGGTTCCCGAAACATTGTTTGTAATGTTGGCGGTTATTACCGGCATACATTTGTTTGCAATGAAAAAACTGGAGGAAAAACATTTCATTGTTATGAGCAAAAATATAATATTTTCACTGCGCGTCCAACGCACAATTATGATGTATTATTTTACCCCTGGGTGTTCATTGTAAAATTGAGTACGTTTTGTAATCGTATGGCAGAAGGATACGTACGGGCTGTCCCGGAGGTACAATTTAGGTGAGCTCCAGAAATGTTGAAGTAACCATGAATAAATAGACCGTACAAAATTTCCACTCTGCTCGCTTGGACCATATTGTCGGAAAGAGAGCTGTTAAAATCTTCCATATTTCAGCGTAACATTTTCACGCAATTATATTTGAGATATGGAAACGCGATCCGTAAACACAAGACATATAACATCTCCGTAAGTAGATACAAATAATCAGCTTAGGTGCATGGCATCGGGATTCAGGATTCGCCCGCAAAACTCAGCTGACGTCACAGGCGAAGGTCGCGGCCGGTGGCCTGGGATGGCCATGTTATCGACAAAATAATCTGTTTTTCTCAAAAATAACTTTTGAAATTAATCATTTTGCCCACAAATCACTTTTTTTAACAAAAGTTTGAGATCGTTTTCCATCCTGAACGGCTGGACTGAAGAGCAGCAGGCATAATACCTGGCAGCTGTACTGAGGGTACCTGCACTCAGATTACTGTAGTCCCTGCCAGAACGATGTCGACTGGAGTACTCCACATTAGTGTCGGCCTTGGAGCTGCGATTCAGCGATCGATACCTGCGACACGCGCAACATGCCTATTGTGAAGCTGCTTCCAGTGACCAGGGGAACCACTGCAAGAACTGGGGTAGGACATCTCGCGACTTTCCCACCTGTCTCAGGAGGGGTGCCCCAAGGAGACACTGCATCATTGCAATAGATTTTTTCGTTGATGCTATTGCCGATGTTGATGTGCGCCGAGGTGTATGCTTGTCATCGCAACAAAGCATGCAGGATGTCATAGCCCAAGCATTGGTGGTAGAATCAGCGAAGCAGAAGCCAATGTGCCAGCATGCAGTATAGGCAACTACCCTGTGCAATGACCACGATGAAGATAGCATCCTGGACATCTTGAGGAAAATGAAGACCACAATGAAAGACATTGTTGCAAGAGTATGTGCTAGGAAACCTAATTTTTGCCCACCTGAGCATGGGGAATGTTGGGAGTGTGACCAGTCAGGACACTTGAGAATTCAATGTCTGCAAAGATACAGCAGGACCAGGCTGCCAGACGTGAGTTCGACCAAGAGTTTGTTGAGAAGACTGGAGATATGGGTAAGGGAACTTCTGAACTCTGTAGAAGCAGCAACACTAGTCCCTCACCGGCAGAGGCACCGAGAATGCTGTAACTGTGGAAAGGAGGTACACTTACAAGCTTGGTGTCCAGTGATGCCACACGAGACTAGTCATCGAGGGGCCAGCCAAAGGACAGCTGCACCAATAACTGTAACTGACAGCCACAGTAATGCATATCCAAATAACACGCACATCGAAACTACTGGCAACTTCCTATCTGAAGGAACGAAGAAAGGCCGCTATATGGTAGTAATAAGAACAAGGATACTGAAGTCGGACCACCTAAGAAGTCACCCCGCATTTAATGCAGGCGAGACAACAAAAGAAGTCCAGTTGAAAGATGAAGCTGCAAATATGCATCTTCGAGAGGAGGACAGCCAGGAGGCAGGAGACGAACTTATTCCAGTGTCTACTTTCATCAAGAGGGGAACTTGATGTGGTCCGAGAGTTTCAGGCGATGCATTCAGGGAAGGATGGCTAGTGTGGCTGTACGAAAGGAAACACCTTCAAGGTAACACATCTCAGTGCTAAGGATGTTGGGAAGGGACGTACAGTATCCTGAAACAGATAAGTGGTCTACCAGATATGTGGACATGGCTCTCGAAGCCTAAGGTTGTCCACATCGACCGGCATGCGCTGTACCAATATCCAGATGTTGGAGAGTCTGTTCGGGAAGAACATGCATAAGGAGGGAACAGTGTTATACGCTGATGCTCACATGAGATGCGAGCTCCATGCGCAGTCCAGCTCTATGAGGAGGAGGGGGAAGGAGGGGAGAGCCTACCTCGATCCTACGCTCCACCCAGGCAGACCCGCTCGCTGGGGAATTATTGACAATGGTGACCTGGCTGGTGTTACAGCCCTCCTCCATCCCCTGCTGCAGAAACTGATGAGTTTAGAGGTTGTGCAAGAATATTCTGAGAACTGGTACCCTCGACGCAACACAGCATTTAGAGAAATTTTTGGGCGATGATATTGCAGTGGTCCAAGTGTTGTCAGTTTTTTGTGGAAGCCAGTTGGCTGTGTGCGGTAAGCGAACGACTCGTGGTGCAGCGAGAGACAACAGCGAAGAAGACAGACGGCAACGGGAGATTGCGAAGAGACAGCGGACGAGATGTTTGTGGTGTGAATGGACGAAAGGGTATAATACCCGACGAGTGAAAACTACTGTGTGTGAGGGTGCTCGGAGAACTCTAGAACATTGCGGACTGGTGGAATCTGGATTAAACTGAGGTAGGACTGTATGAACATATAATACGGACTCTATTGTATATTTTGGAACTGTAAAATATGATAACATTATTTATCAGGTTTTGATACACTGCTTATTGTGATTGATTTTAATTATTTAATTACATTAATATCTTTGAGGAGTTGTGAATTGTACTGATTGAAATTTATTTTGTAAATAGCAAGAGAGATCAATTTATTGTGAGATAATGAAATGAAAGAACTTTTTTTGTAATTATTTATAATAAACTAGGAAGTTATAATTAGCTATAATTTAACTAAGACATTAATCCCTTAACGAGCCTGGTTGAGTCCACTTACCTTGAGAAATGGTATCAATACGGTGGACGGAAAATATGGATCGCCAATAGACATCTTCTGAAACCATTAACAAAAAGTGAGTCTTCAAAGAAAATCATCATTATTAAGCGTTTGTAATCGTTGAAAATGGTTCGGACAAAGCAGTTGCTGTCGCAAAACTCATAAAACTGTCAAGTTTCCAGCTTTATTTACTGCTGCTTTTCTTCAGGTAATGGTGCCGGCATTCCATTCAACATGCTTAAAAATCCACTCCTCGAAATTAGTAGTTCGAAAACTAAAGTTTGACGTTCTATGTTTAAGTGAGCTCGTATCTGTTTCTCGTAGGCGTTCGTGCAATCGCTGGAATGGAGTTTAGAGGTTTGGGCGGCTATTTACAGCAGCATTTTAAGGGCCAAAGAGGGATGTAGCTAGGTGAGTATGGAGCAGGGCCGGAATACGAGGGCACCGAAATGGGAAAACCCCGAGAAATCCAGCAGATCGGCAGTATTGCCCAGCACGATTCCCACTTGCGGATATCGGAGGAGGATCCTCACCGGGGATCGAGCCCGGTTCACTTTGGTGGGGGGCGAGCGCTTTAGCCACTTTACCAACATCACAGCCCCAGACGTATGTCGGATTTTATTTTGTGCTTGAAGTACTGTATAATGTCAAAGTGTGTGCTCCAAGGAAGGAATTTTATGACCAAGATTTGTATCTCTTGGCACCAACTCTGAAAACACAGATGTGAGAAGCGTCGGGGTTCTTTCGATGTCAGAGTATTTATTCTTTGATTGGCTGTACGAGGCTCTAGCAATGGGCCACGTGTCTGATTGGCTGATGGATGCAACGGAAATTCACTATTGGCTGGGCTGTTGGCTGGCGAGCAGGCTACCAGGCGCTCAAACGCAAACGGCGGCGTTCCAACATTTTGCTGGAAAATGGCGCCATTTTGCTGTCGTGTTCGTCTGGAATTCTCGGTACAACCAGCTATTTAACTTCTATATCCTTAAGTATTATATGCCTTCAGACTGCCGACATGTAGCATGATGGTATGGGCTGGCCTATGACCAGGGGCACCTGTTTTTCGCGAAAAAATTTCAGGACAAGTTGTGTTCAAACGCACTTTAGATAAGAATCACTTTCGTTACTGGATCATTTGAATTGTTACGCGTCTTATCTATCTGCCCGCTAATCGCTGACGGTCAGTATCGGAGAAACTTAACTATGATTGGCTCATTCATGTAAAAGACAGGTGGTACTACCTATGACCTAGTTTGAGGGGATAGGTAAGTAGGCTGGGCTTTATGAAAATCCCTAGTAAACATTTTTAAATCCCTCATCGTGACGTGTGGCAATCAAGAAGCATTGAGTCAGGCTCCCGCAAGACTGGGACATGCATTCCCGTGCGGGAAGCTGCATTTGTCGCAATTTAAATATGTTACAGTAGGATATTATTGCACGCATGTAGCCAAAGGATTAAACTATTTTTACAAGGTGCCTGAGGGGCGTATCCAAGGTCAGAGGGATTGAGGTCTTAATAAAAATGAAATAACAAAATTTAATTATTTATTTATTTACACAGCTGTTATTTAAAGCAGTAATGTAACGATCTCCAATATAACTCTTTTTATTTCCCAGTGAGGGCAATATTTCAAGTACATTTAAACTATCATTAGCATCCCTCTTAATGTTTCTGTTTGATTTTAGTCAATTAACTCATACTCATCATTAACACACTTTCAGTTTGTCAGTTGCCATCATTTGTAATGTCTTTTACTAACGCATCCAGTCCAATAGTCTAGCCTGCCGGTCACATTATTCGCTGCACGGGTGCTCGCAGTTTCACATTATTCTCCTGCTGGCGTCTTCTCTCGCCGCTAGTTTCTCTCGTCTTCTATCGCTAAAACTACACACACTCATCCACTCAACAACTCTCGGCCCGGAGGCCCATCGCACTATTTGTACTATGCTGGCCTTGATCTGGAAAGTTCGACGCACCACGAATCATAATGAGAGAAACTAGGGCAACAAACCACTAGAAAATTCTTCAGATAAATACAGAAACAGTATACAATCAAGGTCAGCAGCGCGCGCCTCATAAAAGTATATCGTGTCGGCTAGTTTTTTGTAACAGATACACTGTTCCTGGGTACCGTTCGCGTGTCATTCAAAACATTCCATTGACTCGCCACCGCTATCATATAAATGCTCTGTTCTTCTCTTACTGTCGCTCGCGCGGAACAAAGCAGCCTTTCCCTTAAAGAAACTACGCAGAACATCTCAAAGAATGATATTTTCAACCATTATAAATATTTTTCTTTGAATATATTTGATAGGATAAATGTAAAATGTAGTGGTTGTAGATAATAGTTTTTTACCTTTCCTAGAAAAACATCATATTCCCTGAACATTACTTGCTGAGATACTTGTACACGCGCAAGCACTGATTTTACATACAATATTATACTAGGTTGTACCCATCATCGTCTCTTCGAAAAACGAGGTCATCACAGATGGAGTAAGTTGCTCAGAGAAGCAGGAACGGGGAAGGAAACGAACTATCTCAGCATTAGACTGGAGTGATTTCGGAAAACCATGTAAAACCGAAATGGGCCTAAGCATGTCCAGACCGGAATTCGAACTCAGGTCCGTAGTTGTACCACTGCATTACCTTACTCGGGACACACTGCTAGAGATTCCACCTTGTTTACTTGTGACGGCAGGTGCGCAGGCTAGCATGGTAATCCCTCCTTGTAGGCACTCGTTTTGACCTGTGCCCCCAGGTCGGATGAGTTGGATTCGTGCTTGTAGTGGTTGAAAATACGCTAGATTTATATATATATTACCCTGGCAGAGAACACACGAAAGGAACATGGTATAGTACAACAAAAATTGAAACCGGGGAAACCCTGGAAAGTCAATGTTATTAGCGGTAGAAGTCACTGTTATTATAGTTTAACTCGGATAACCGTCACAGATTGTTAGTGCCACACCATGCAACATTTTATTTTATTATTTTTCCGAGACTGCAGCGAAATCGTCTCCATGCCCATCATGGTAAATTAAGTCCAACCATGCTATCAGCACGTGAGGTGGTTTACTTTGCCTGTGCGACCGGATTTAGAGAGCCAAAGGCATCAGTTTTGCTTTTTTAATCCAGGTTAGTCTGTAACCTTGAATGAGACTTCTTTTACCCATCGATGTTNTAGATAACATACTAATTGAATTTTAATTTTCAATTTAAAGTTTATAACTAAATTGAAAAAAAAAAAAAAAAAAACTAAAATCATCACCATCTTCCAAAATCAAAGGCGTTAGTAATGTGGATCATAGAACGTAAAATATATTTGGGCGGGAAGTGAGAAACTGTATTTTTGACTACGCGAAAACATTCCAATTATGTTTTACTAAACGAGATTAAAAGATGCGATAACATTTTCGTCACATTATTTTTGTTATGCTACATTTGAGCGGTAGATACTTATCAGAAGGAGCTAAAATATTTATTTAAATTATCTAATTTTTTCTTTAGTTAAACCCCCTTTATTTAGGCGTTTTGTTTGACCAGCTAACTAGAACCCAAAATAATGAACGCACTTCAGCAGTTTTTTGTTTCTTTGTTAGCTAACCCTTCTGACAGAAGCATTTTACATCTATGATGTAGCCACATGGAATTCAGCTACTCAAATTCTAAACTCATATACCACTGAAACAAAGTCATACAGACATGTTAATTTCAACACGCACCAATCATACGGCAAATAAACACCCAGAGGTCTCTGAAATGGAATTTGTTGCCAAATTATAATGATAAATCACATGGTACACAGTTTTAATAAGAAGACTGTAAAATTTAGAAATTCATTTGTGAGCAAGGTAAAATTCTGTATTTAACGTTACGCTTAAAGTGCTGCTATTTTTTAAAGGGAGTGTGTGTCACTTTATAAAATGAATCTGTTTCCTGTTATATTTTTTCTCTAAATATGTTTTTGAAAAAAATTATCACGTTTACTGCACAGTGAATATTTTGATAAAGTTTATGAAATAAAATACTGTTATTTTGATGGTGATATTATCACATATTGTCGCCTTTCTTAGATGGCAACTCAAAACTTACGCTCAAGCTAATAAAATCACCCAATCACTGTTGACTACCACTGCACTAGAGTGACAAAACGCTTCAGGGTTATGATAATTCTCGATTAACTTCATGGCTCCAAATTGGAACATTCAGAACAATCATTATGATATCTACGTAATTTTTTTTTCAGGACAACTGATTCGTTCTTTGGGATTGATTTTATATGCTTTTTTTAAATCCGCTGTTAAATTTTTAATTACCGCCCACAGCACCCAGGGCTTCAAAAGATTTTTTACTTAATCCTAGTATTAATATTAAAAGTAAATATGAATTATTAAAATCCATCGCACCAAATAAACACGTAAAATTTCCGACCTAGTAACTACACAAACGCTAAAGGGACTTCGCATTCCGGGAGTTGCCAATTC
>NQII01003640.1:226353-251184 GCA_002778355.1 Clitarchus hookeri | reverse complement strand
GTAATGTAATTTCCCAAGTGTTTCACGAAATACAATTGTCGTCTTTCTTCCGAAAGTCCAATTAAAAGAAAGGTCGACATTTAAATGAGATGTAAGCATTTATTCGATGTTATATAAATTTTAGGGGTGTGAAATTATAACAAGTGCTTGAAAGAAATAAGTTTTCGTAAGTCGCTTTAGAACGTCATAATTGTAGCAATTACATTTTTTTTTGATCTTTAGCAGAGCTTTCAGAAGTTCTCAGGTTAATGGCAATGTTGATTACACCTATGGTGGAAGAATACGTAATATGTATGCAAGTAGATCTTTAGCAGAGCTTTCAGAAGTGCTCAGGCTAATGGCAATGTTGATTACACCTATGGTGGAAGAATACGTAAGATGTATGCAAGTAGATTTTTAGCAGGTCTTTCAGAAGTGCTCAGTTTACAGTGTACAGCATGTACGAGGTTTTTTTTCTCACGAGATCCAACGAAATGCAGAGGAGTAAAAACGGAGTGAAAGTTCACGATTACAGGAGCGCCGTGCAGGGCCGGAGCGTGGCGGGAATCACAATGCGGGGACGTGACTTATACCTTGTGCCCGGCCTCGAGGCGTGAAATTACCGCGAGGACGAAACACAGGGTCGTTCGTCGCTGGCACGAGGCCCATGTTCGGGCGACGTGATGGCCCTCCCTGAACACACAGCAAGCCTAAACCAGGGCCGTATCTAGAAGGAAGCCCGTGGGAGCCCAGCTTTTAAGGCTTCGTCTAACACAGTCTAGACGTTCCATCAGACTGGTTTAAATAAAGCTGGTGAAGAAATATTGGATATTAATGACGTCACTCAATCATCATCGCCACCAGTTTTGTCTAAATATCTGTTAAATCTATAGTTTCCCATGAAACACTTTGAATATTGGACGAATTCTTAAGTTTTTTTTTTTATGTTTGGCGGGTTTAGTTAACCTGAATCATGCATGACAAAACGCACCATTTCCGAAATAAAAAAATTTTAAAAAGGCAAACAATTTCTAAAAAGAAAAAGCTAAGAATTCTACTTATTTATACAGAAGTTCTCAGAGGCATTACATTTCATTGTGCAGGAAGCATTACTTATAAATACAATTTTAATTTAATAAAGTATTAAACATAAACCACAACATTCAATATATTTATTCTGNTTAATAAAGTATTAAACATAAACCACAACATTCAATATATTTATTCTGATACGAGACTGCACAGAAACACAACAGCAGTATCTTACTTTAAAAATAATTATTTAATTATAATTCGGGCTAGACCCTCCCAGCAAAAAAAAAAAAAATTATCTTTTGACACACTTTGAAATACATTTAAGATTATTCGATTCAATTTGTTAAAAGGAAAAATGTTATGGTAACATTTCGTCTTGAAACGTTTTTGCCAAATGTATTTGGAGTCGAAAATTTGACCGTGTTACAAGGGATTTATTTGTATGGTGACATAAAGTGAGTATCAATACATAATGGGCCCGCTTGTCTGGCGCTTGAATAGCGTTCAAGGTTGTTTAAGATACACGTTTTCCACGGAATTATTGAACGTACGTCCAATGTGCTTATCTACGAGAAGAACAAACTTCAGACGCGGCCCTTTCAGTGCTTTCAGGACGTCACGCACCTTCGAAATATCATTTCAGAGTACTCTAACATAGCGAAAGTATTCTTTTTCAAAGAGGTTTATCTGAAGATATACGTGCCAGATACACATGAAAACACTCAAATGCTCGGCATTGAACACTTCTACGGACTTCCGCCAGTGAGGCGACAAGATCACCACTTAAAGTCCCTTATAGTTACACGCAGCACGACGAGAACGCTTGACGCTGGTTCAGGGCCTCGTGCTTATTGGCGATGTCACACTTGATACGGGCAACAATGTAAGCCTTATTGCTCCCGCCCATCTCTGCCTCAAAGGCGCGAGGCAACTGCAGATAGGCGAGCCCCTTAAGAGCCTCAGAAATCACGCGAATTCAAGAAGTGCTAGGCTATACCTTACACACTTTTAGTTGTTTGATCGGGCCACGCGTAAAGCTGACTCACCCTGCTGATATGTGAGTCAGAGACACGTCTACGGAAAGAGACTTCGCAAATCACGCAAAACTTGGAAGAGAGGATGAAATTCTCACCACGAAGACACCAGTCTACGAACAAANAGTTGCTGGAAATGCATCCACCAACAGTCACGCATGCTTGGCGACCTCTACATATGGCGTGATTGGCTGACAATGGTGGCGTGCGTGAAATACCCGGCGTATTTGAATCAGTTCGCCAATCACTCCACCGACGCTACCAAGCTTGAATTACTGTCGGTGGTAGCAATGTTGAGCACTTATTATAAACATTGCTGTAAAAAGACGTTTAGCGGTGACGTTGTAAATAAATAATGTGTTGCATTTCATGTGTTATTTTTGTGTTTGTGCCTCAACGCATCACTTCCGCCCATATATTCCTATACAATAATTGTTTATTTTAGTGAGCACTACCACCCCCTCAATGTTTGTCCCATGATTTTAGAATCATCCTGTATAGAACAGCCGAGTTTATACTTACCGTCAAATGAACTCGAGAATTATTCGGATGTGTATCCGTTCTGTACATGGAGCGTGCGAATGAGCTATTTTCAGCTGGTGGCGCTCCTAGCGGAGACGGCGGTAGACACGGAGTTGGAAAGAACGGGAATCTCGAACATTACAGTAAACTGTTCAACGACGACGCTGGGGGAACCGAGTAATGTAATTTCCCAAGTGTTTCACGAAATACAATTGTCGTCTTTCTTCCGAAAGTCCAATTAAAAGAAAGGTCGACATTTAAATGAGATGTAAGCATTTATTCGATGTTATATAAATTTTAGGGGTGTGAAATTATAACAAGTGCTTGAAAGAAATAAGTTTTCGTAAGTCGCTTTAGAACGTCATAATTGTAGCAATTACATTTTTTTTCAAAGGTTTGCTGTACATGAAATATGCTTGAATTTAATATGACACATTTATACGTGTTTATTTAATTTAGATTCTGAGTTGAGTATTGCGTTATTGAAAGTAAAATTCAGGTAGTGAAACTGTCAATCCTGAGTAAAAAAAATGGGATTGTAGATCGAATCAAATAGGAATATCGTGACAGGCAATTGTGATTTAAAAGCAGGTCAGTCGAAGTGCCGCAAATATATTGCTGCACTGTGTTCCTTTATAAATTGCGAGACGCACACTTCCAAGGCAAGAATAGTACAACAATGGGAAAAACCAAAGTGTGCTCGAGAAAATTTGTATTCGAAGGGAGCAAGTGTTAAAGAAATGTTCATATCCAAGTTTGCGGTTTCCAAAAATAATTCGAAGTGAGCGAGTGTTAAAGAAATATTCAAATCTAAGTTTCCGAAAATAACGATCCGACACCCTTAAATGAAATCACGTCATGTGAAAAAACAAAACACGCTGACTTATATTTAAGTAGCTTGTTGAAAACAGAATACGAGAGCGAAATTTTTGTAATATCAGATTCGGTTTTACACAAAGTAATAAGATAATACTGTTGAGAAAAACACAAAATTGAAAATTTTGTTAAATGAGTTAGTTAATTACAAAATCATATTGATCACAAAGTGCATATGTACGATGGTTTCAAAAGTGTTCAGTTTTAAGTGGTCGCTGACTCAATAGAATTAAATTCACATGCTACCTGCAGAGATGTAACAGTTTTATAACTTTAATGCGGAAATAACACAACAGAAGTATCCTAACTATATATGATATTATAAATGCGAAAGTGTGTTTTTTTGTTTGTTTTTCCTTCTTTCACGTCGCAACGGAGCAACGGATAGAAGTAATGTTTTGCACAGAGATAGATGCAGAGCTGAGAAGTGACATAGGCTACTTTTAATCCTAAAAGAATATCTCACTTCTTCAGGAAAATGTTTTTGCAAAAATAGCGCTCGGGCTACAATGCTGCGTAAATGTAAGTTGATAGTGTGGGACGAAAGCACAAGGTCACACAAATAAGCGATAGAGGCCGTACACCAAACTCTACAGGATATACGAAACAATATAGAGATTATGGGAGGAGTGGTTGTATTATTGGCTGGTGACTTCCGCCAAACCCTAACGGTGATTCAAAGGGGCACACGTGCAGATGAAATTAAAGGCTGTCTCAAGTAGTCGAGCTTATGGGCAAATGTCAAGAAATTCAGCCTGGCGACAAACATGAGAGTGCACTTCTACAATGGCGTTGATACAGGACATTATGCTGATTACACTATTAAAAATTGGAGATGGGCGGTTAGAAACAGATGCCGAGGGCTGTGTGTCACTAACGGGGGATTTTAGTAATTTGGTGCAGAGTGATACGGAACTGATTGCTAGCGTTTACCCAGCGCTACAAATAAATACAAATGACGACCAGTGGCTACGTAGAAGAGCGATTCTAGCACCAAAAAAAACGACATCGTAAGTGCTCTGTTCTGTGTTTATGATCTGTGTCTGTCCACTAACAACTACCGTTATTTCTCCCTATAAGTTTGTTACTGTAACCACGCGAGCGAAGCCGCGGGTAAAAGCTAGTAAAATATACGTTGAGGCAAGAAGCCAGAATCGGTGTTTTGCATTGTTTGAGCAAAAAAAAAAAATCACGCAAATGGTAGTCCACGTTTTTCCGTCGGCGGTGTCACGCTTTACTGCCGCAATCCAAGGTGGAAATATATGGTGATTATTGGTATGAAGTCTTAACAATTTAATAACGATAGGAATATTTCTCAACGTGGCGTTGCGCCTTACAACACAACAGTATTTGTTGCTCTTTTGTGGTTAGTTATGAAGTATGAGAAAACACTCAAGATTCTTATTTACGTGTCGAGCCTCCCGCACGCGTCCCACCAAAAGCTTACGAAGCCAGTCGCGAGAGTGCAGCACGCGTCATTCTTACGCTTCCAACAGAATATTTTAATANCCACCAAAAGCTTACGAAGCCAGTCGCGAGAGTGCAGCACGCGTCATTCTTACGCTTCCAACAGAATATTTTAATACATAAAAAAAAAATTGATTTCCACCTCACCTCTCTTAGCCAAAGGCCATCCGAGGTTTTCGATTATTGTCCTTCTTCTTCATGTTCTTTTTTTTATAAATTCTTCTACTTAAATTATTATACCTTCTCATTTCCTTATTTTAATAATGTAATCTATTGACCATCTTTACTTCCTCTCATTCTTAATTTAGATATTTTCTTTAAACTTTACAGTTTTCAAGTTTTCTTCTTCGTCCTTCCCTTTTCTTTTTCCTTAATTCCACACATTCCTGTTCTTCTTCTTCATAATTTTTTTCTTATATATTCTTCATTTTCTTTTTATTATCCTTTCTTCTTTTATCATTCTTCATATCCTTTTATCTTTTTGACCATCTTACTTCTTATTCTTCTATTCTCTTTTTCTTCTTATATTGCTTAACAACTTCTTCTTCTATACTTTTTCTCCATATTTGTAATATTTCCCCAGAGTTGAGCACTTAAAAAAGTGATCATCGAAGATTTCGAGGTATCGCTAATTGTCGAGCGCCATATCTAACGCGACCGAAGCAACAACAAAGTAAGTTATTACGAAAAGAACAAAATTTCCTTTTAAGTGCTCGTAATTTTTCTAACGCACACTTTGTTTTTATGGCTTATATGTTCAGCCGTTTCACTAGAGCGCAACAATGAAAACTCCTCTGCCATAGCCTATCTACACTATATTTTTTTAATATACTTTTACAAACAAAAATAATTGTAAACCCAGTTGCCTTGAAAATCCTTTGTATAACNCACTATATTTTTTTAATATACTTTTACAAACAAAAATAATTGTAAACCCAGTTGCCTTGAAAATCCTTTGTATAACTTACAACAGATTTCTTGTAAAACCTGCAAAACATATGATAGTATTTTACAAATCATAGGCTTCTATTATAACTTAATTATTGAGAAGTGGACATAAAATTAACTTTTTTCTTCTAGAAAACAAATGTGAATAATTGATAAAAAAGAATAGGAAAAAAATTATTTCCAAATATAATTCACGAAAAAAAAAATTGCATTACACCTTTTAAGCAAAGAGACAAGAACCCACGTCCCTTGCGTTATTATTCCATGCTTTTAAATACAATACTAATTTCACTTACGAAATTGGCGATTGTTTTTGTTCTTAATACACCAGTGAAAACCTATAAAATATTAGTGAAGTTGTTCGGTTAAGTAGAACGCGATTAGTTTATTTTAAGAGTTCTGTATGGATATGAAACGTTTAAGTTAACAGTTAATAAGAGATAGCGTTACGTGAGTTTAAAATTGTCGTCGTTTTATTATAACTATTTGAGATGCTTTAAGTGTTTTACGTTATTCAAACTTGCAAAATATTTGTTTTGCACGCAACTGATCTTTTATATACCTCATACTTTTCGCTAAACAGCTATATACCTACGGTTCTACGTTGTCAAGTGTCCACCATTTTGCTTGGTATTGTAAATACGGGTCAGTATAGTACAAACAATTCATGAAGTCTATTAAAAATACAGCTCTAGTAGCTTTACTAACTAGTAATTTTACAAGATAAATGTTTTTAGAGTTACAAACATTTGTAAAATTACAAACCATTTTTCAATACAAATTATAATGTTCTTTAGAGTTAAGAACATTTATATTCTCAGAAACAAGAAAAAAATTGTATATTAGGAATTTGTAGTGAATGTCAAGTAGATCTTTTCTGATAGATAACACATTTGCGACCAGAATATATTTAGATGATATGGGTAAAAAAGGAAAAATATGGGGATGTGACTATGAGGAACTCGACCACGGGTTTTATATGAATACGTCTGTTAGCGGGAATTTTTTTTTGAAATGAGAATTAAATGAAAGTAATGAAGTGTATAATCATCTTTTATGCCTTTGGTTGAGAGTTCCAGACAATAGTTTTCGCTCGGCCCAAAAATCAACGCGCCAGCACATTGGAGTCGCTAGATTTACAAACCAGAAATTTCTGAAAACTCCCAAAATCGCCAATCGTTACCACTGACCCTCATACCCGCCTCGCACATTCGCGGGGCAAAGTCATGGACATGATCGCGTCGTATACCCGATTAAACGAGACCACAAATATTTCATCGTGTTACTTACAATTTTTCTGAAACCCACATAAAGTTCTACTTCCAGGATATTCCTCCATCTTAATTAAACAAAGACTAAACGAGCCTACAGAAAATTACACGAAAGCAACATTCGTGAGCACTCAGTTTGATAATATTTGGCATGAAAGCTATTCTTAATAGGCGTTACCAACACCCATATTTCCTCCCCCTTTCAATTCGTAGCAGTTATAAATGAAATATTATTAATAAAAAATATATGTATAAATAAAAAAATTAATAAATAATAAAATGACAATAATATAAAAAATAAAATAATACTTCAAATATATAATATATGAAAATAATATATAAAAATAATATATTATATAATAATATAAATAACATATTTTTTAAATTACCACACGAGTATAAACCTATTGTATTACATGCCATTGAGGTAAAGCCAAGCACGTTATTCATGAGCTAATTTTTCAAAGGTTTGTTTCAAAAGTCTGAAGAAACCGTGAATTGACTATATTNCCACCTCCCGCTGGCAAATTGTGCTAAATTGGATTTTTTTTTCCGCTGGATATTGTAGCTATACGTACGAAGATTTAAAAAACCTTGGTTTTAATTTTTCTTATTCGTTCATGGCCTACTTTTTCAACATAAAGTCCCCAAATATATTTTCCAATTTCGTTATAATTTTTTTGTATTTAAGCCACTTCCCTGACATGTTGTATGTTTTTTGTTTCGGGAAAACGAAAATGGTGTCAGATTTTGCCTAAAAAAACATATTTATACTTGTATGTAAATTGTGGTTTTACTTTAAGGAGATAAATGAATAAACCACCATTTGTATAAAAGTCAAACTTATTTAAATTATTCACAACCCAATGTAATATCACAAAATGGATATATGCAAAATATGCTACTACATAATTTATACGAAATCGTTTTATGAAAGATATGACTTTAAAAAGCACATAGTTTTCTTGTTTGAAATATAAATTACCCAAAAATTGTTTTCAGGAATTTAAAATGGAAACGAAATAGTAAACAAAGAGGCATCTTCTTTTATAAACATACTATATGATAAGATAATCATAATATGTTTAGAATGAATATGGGGAGTGGAATTGGGTATTATATATAAAGTAGGGCCATCAAAATTAACCATGAAAGTGGACATAAGTCTTAAAATTATTTGCCTTCCTGATCGCCATCGCTGCCAATGGAATAATTTTTTACATTTCTGCAACCATTGCAATTGCAAAGAGCAAGTTTTTAACACATGAGCAGTTTATTTTTTTCACACGTTACACAAGTTCAATTACACTAAATGACGCCGGTGGTTGCAAGCATTTCACAGGTACAACACGACCTTCTCCGTAATTTTCCCATCTGTTTCCAACAAGCAGGGTTATATCTAGCATAGCTTTTCTGTAACCCTTCCAAATTGTAGTAATGGTGTGTGATCTCCATACGTGAGGCATTAGAGCTCCTGTTCTTAGAGAGGGGGGGGGGGAAGATTCTTTCATTATACCTTTCGTTCTCTGAACAATTGTCAACGAAGCTCGGAAACAGCGGAGAACTGCAAGTACTTATATTTCGAAAGCGTGAAGATACATTAATGGATATATCTTTTCTTCTCCTTGGTGTTGAAATAATGATGTTATATCAATGTCGTCAGTATTGCTAAGGTGCACTGTGTTCCATATTTATTTTTACTAGCCGACAATACTTTCCTCGCCAATCTACACCAATGAAGGAGTGAAAGCCAACGAGCCATGCCGATCTATGGTGGCCAATTGCAAGGCATATCTATCATTGATGTTTGCTCTTCTGGAATTCTGTCAATTTTCCGTGATAAATTTAATATTGCCACTGATTGAGTGTGATGCAACCAAATCCATTAGAAAAAACGAACGTGTACCTGAAGAAAAATATTCATTTATCTGTCACGAACACCTTCCCTTGTCCGTAAGTCCAGAAATTGGAGAGGATTCAAAGTGTTGGTCTCCTCATCAGTATTGGGTTTTAAGTGAGTGAAGATATTTCAGCTTCTTCTAACAGCTATATCTTGAGAGCCGATGAGGGCGATTGAAGTGAGAATGGAGTGGCGCAGGAATGAAGGGGCGAAGGAAACGGGAGAGACCGAGAAAAACAGCCGACCAGGGGCATTGTCCGGCACGATTCCCACATGCGAAAATCCGGAAGTGGCCCGGCCGGGAATTGAATCCGGTTCGCCTTGGGGGTTAGTCGGGCAAATTGTGGGCCTTCTTGAGTAGTCAGGGTAGAGTCAAAAATGGCTGCCTTTTTCCTATAGATTTTGGTCCCAAAGCCGACCACAACATTCATTTCCTTTCCGTAGAAACAAACTCTAAACAGCTGCTGCTTTTAATAGGACTCCAACATCCTTCTCGCAGTCAGCAGCATCACATTAATCTGTCATAACTTCAGGAACGGTTTGTCTTCGTACAACTATCAGACTTTCGTTTTCTCTGGGAGATTGAATGAATTCTGTTTCTGGATCTGGTTGGCTCAATGAAGGGATTTCTAATTTTTATTTTCTGACTGCAGTAATTTATAACGTTAATTAACATCATTGAGAGTTGCAGTTCGGCCAGCAGAAAGAGTACACTTCACCATGTTTGCTATATCTAGGTCAGCTTCTTCAGTGGTAGTCATAACTTCATTTCTCTCACAATTGTTTATCATGCCTAATGCAGTGACAGTAATATGTTATATCAGAAGCAACAAAGTCGAGTGGTACATTAATAATTGAGAGTGCTTCTCTAATAATACTTCCTTTAGTGTTGTGTTTGGCGAGCAAAAACTCATCATCCATTTATTCTGTTGAAAGAAAAAAGTTCCCCATGCTCCGGCTCTGAACATTCAAAACCACAATGTTTGGTTTTTGTTGAGGTTTTGGTGCTTCTTTCTACCTTGCTATCTCCACGACGGTTCGATAATGTAAAGGGTTGCCCAGGTTTCGGTGGTTCATGCACTTCTGCACACGAATACCTTTTCTTTGCATTTTCGAGTTTTTAGCTGTGAACGACATATTTGTGACAATGGCCATGATAATGTATTCAACAATATTCATCTTCTGATAAGGAACTTATTTTTTCACAAAGTGGTGCGAACTGAATTTACAAACTCAGATCGTTTGAAGGCATGCTCTTTCAGTTTATTGAGACCTTCTTGCGTTGGATTTATACACAATTCTTTATCCTCTAAGCACCCAATACAATTCTTATTGTACAGTTATTGACACCACATGATGAACTTAACCGAATTTTGCTTCATGTTAGCACAAACCTGCAAGAAGAACAAATTGCATAAATTTCACTATTGAAGTTATACTTCTTTTGGCGCGTTGAGAGTAAAAGTTTAGTGTGCAACGGAAGTTGCGCGCACAGTGTAACGAAATTTGACAGTGAAGGTGGTAGGGGTATGACCCAACGCGTATTCGCGTATCGTCTAGCTATATACAAACGCAAGGTACAAAACATGACACGTGCTTATATTTAAAACCGACAGAAAATAAGTTAATGTATTAAGTAAATTGAAAAAAAAAACATTTCATTTATATTAGTAATATCTTATTTAATTATTTCACTTACTTGTACATTCTGCCATGAAAAATTTGTTAGTAACAAAAATTGTTTAAAAAAAATTTTCAAGTGTTTCCAAGTAATTCAGATAAGTGAGTATTTAATTACGTTCTTTAATAAAACCTTTATTAATTGCATTAAATACCTTTTTTCGGTAATTTGAACATTGTCCTAGTAACACGAATTATTTGCATATGTAATAAAATTTTGTTTTAGTCACGCCAAAGAAGTATAACTTCTAACGCGCGTGCATTAGTACACGCACCCGTGTTTTTTTTATAATAAACATGTATTAGATGTTGATAATTACATTGCACTTCTCTCTATCCTAATGATTGATTAATATTTTTTCGTCCGAAAATTGACTGTCAACTTACATTAAATGTGCATTCTTAAGACGTAAAAACATATACACATCAGTTAAATTTTGACTGACTATTGATCATAAATCTACGGGTATTGCTTTTATGAAAAATCTGATTTTGTATTAATTGATAAATTAGCAAAACATACATAAAATTATGCAGAAATTACCAAAAAGTTTAAAATATATAAAGATAGAAAAAACACAATAATTAATATTGTGTTGAAAAAATGTAATTAAAGAATAGGAAAAATGTGCACCAAACTTGTTTCCAATCTACGCAACTTTAGCTATAATATCTAAGAAAAATTACAAAACAGGGCACAATTAGCTAGCGAGAGCCATTAGGGGCGTGGTATCCTTGGCGGACGGCAGGTAGAATTGGTAAGCGTCGCACCTGTTGGTGGACATTAGAGACAAAGCTTCAAAGTTCTTCTGTTTGTTCAGCTTTCCGTAGAAAGATGGCGATACCAGCGACAAGTATAAGTAACAAAACACAATCGCCATTCCTTGGAAATAAAACGTCCGTAGTAGACTTCTCTGCTTGTCTCCAAGCAGACAACACGTTATTGTTACCGCTGACCAAACAGGCAGAGCAGGCTCGCCTACGACGATTAGCTTTGCTTTCACGAACACACCCTGGAAACTGAGGTTGGCCCTCGTGGTCATCTCGAGCCTAGCCCCTAGTGGGTCAGTGGCCTCAGTTTACTGCACGTATAATTGGTAGGAATTACACTTACAAATAACACACACACCACAGGAATTTCCGGAAACTCCTTCCACCTCCCCCTCCCTCCTTCTCCGGGGATGGAGCAGGCTGGGGGCGGGAAAAGCACACGAGGCAAACCAACACTGCTTCCTGCAGCGCGACTATTGCGTATAGATGGCACAGAAATGACTGCAGAAGATACTGCTCTCATGGAGCACAAGTCCTGTGATGACGATATCTTAGAAGCCGACCAATTCTTTCTGGCAAAAGAAAATAAAAGAAAAACCCCTGCGGCTGCAGCAGCTAGTCTTCCACCGCCCTTGCAAGAACTAATAACTGCCACAATGGCAAGCGAAAGAACAGAAATGAAAACAGAAGCCCCACGAATGGAAGAACCATTCAGGGTAGTCACCCCCCGCAGAAGCAAGGAAAACCATGGCGACACAAAACGCCAACGCACCACGCCGTCAGTGGCGCCAGAACCTGTTCCGGTTCAAAACCGGTTTAGCAAACTTCCGGAAGTCCAGGATGGATATTCCCAGCAAGCTCCTGGCCCCTCAGGCACGCCTCCACCGAACACACAGCCGCGTGTCGGAACCAATACCAACCCAGTAAAATCATCTCTAAGTATCATAGTTCCTGAAGTAAAAAACTACAAATCAAACGTGCAGCTGATTAGCAAGATTTCAAAAACCGGATTCACAATTTCTATCACACGAGACGGGCAGAAAATCCATGTCCTCTCGTCAGATCAGGCATATAACAAAGAGCTCAGAATTCTCTGAAAGATAAGTCAATCAGTTACTACACATTCTTTGAGAAATCTGAACAGAATCAGAAAGTGGTATTTAATCTGCCTTCTACCACAGACTCCGCAGACGTCCACACCGAGCTCGCCGACCGTGGCTACGACGTGAAAAGCGTAACTCAGTTCTGTAAATCCATCCCGGACCCGAGTGACCCAGAAAACCTAAATAAAAATACACTGCAGCAGCAAAATTTCTTTTGTGTAATGGCGGCACCTGAAAAAATATCCCACCCCTAGTCTCAGTGAAAAGGTTAAATATGACAGTGGTACGTCCCAGATTATACCGAAAGAGGCCGCAGGATTTTGCTCGTTGTAGCAACTGCATGTCATATGGCCACACACAAAATTATTGTGATATGCAAACAGTCTGCCCTTAGTGCTCAGGGCCGCATAACGTAGGCGTTTGCCCCNCATGTCATATGGCCACACACAAAATTATTGTGATATGCAAACAGTCTGCCCTTAGTGCTCAGGGCCGCATAACGTAGGCGTTTGCCCCAACTTAAACTCAATTCCAGTTTGTAACAACTTCCATGGCCCACATCCAGCCAAATCAAAACTCTGCCCCAAATTTTTGGATGAAGTGCAGAGGAGACTAACCCAGGCAGAAAAACTTAAAGCACGAATGNGCCCCAAATTTTTGGATGAAGTGCAGAGGAGACTAACCCAGGCAGAAAAACTTAAAGCACGAATGCAAGCCAAACCCAAGCCAGTTGCAGCTCCGGCTAGGAACTTGGCCAGCTATCAAAAAATCTCTGATGCACATAATTTGCCTCGNAACCCAAGCCAGTTGCAGCTCCGG
This sequence comes from Clitarchus hookeri, assembly GCA_002778355.1. Classification (NCBI taxonomy): domain Eukaryota; kingdom Metazoa; phylum Arthropoda; class Insecta; order Phasmatodea; family Phasmatidae; genus Clitarchus; species Clitarchus hookeri. Next base: position 237,779 of record NQII01003640.1, on the reverse strand, counting down.
CTAGGAACTTGGCCAGCTATCAAAAAATCTCTGATGCACATAATTTGCCTCGAAGCCAGTCGTACGCGCAGGCGTCGATTGGCTTTCAAAACCCAGCTGTGGAAACCCCTAACCTACCTTCAGTAGCGCAGGAAAATCCCGCCCCGCGCCCGGCCGAACACAGAACCAAAATCCCAACACCCCAAAATGTGATGGGAGGGCTGGAGGAAACACTTCAGAACATGAGCGCCCTTATGGAGTTCCTGTCTGAGTGTAACTTCGCGGCAATTCTGTCACATTTCCTTCCCTGCATGGCAAGAAGTAAAATTACCACCGACCCAAACCAAAAAACCTTTCTACTTTTAGAGGCCCTCAGCACCTTCAATAATGCCAATTAAATTACATTTCCTTAACAAAGTCATTCCGGAAGTTCCTGGTATTACATATCACACTCACAAACTCTGACGAGCGAGGAATTCGCGAACAAAACCGACTTTATCTAGATACAGAACTGCATAGTTATACTAATATAACTTCTGAAATATAAAGAAAATATCTTTCAAACATAAAGTGAAAGCCTCTCAAGACTTCAATAACTCCTGACTATTCGTAAGAAAAGTTTTTCAAAATTATCGATTTTTACAAAAATCGTCAGTCAAGCTAAATTAATAACAGAAACTTTTGTCACACCTCACAAATACCACAAGGGTTCGTTTGACTCATCTCGCGCCATTAAATAAAGACTTTTAATTTTTCCGATAAACTAGCATCATCACCAGGTGTCTTCAAGCTAAGGCAGCACAGCCATCTTGTGAGCAGCGGGTGAGGCCCCGCCATTGGTGGGACCTCTCGTCCAATCACAGAGCAGCTGACACGCAACTCGCAAAGATCATATATTCTATCTTACTTTTCAAGCTTTAAACAAATAACGAAGTATTTTCTCGTTACTCAAATAAATAAATAATATTAATTAACCTTTTAACTGAAAATAACACGCCCTCAGGGTATTATAAACGATTTATAACCTTCTTTAACTAAATATTAAACAAAACCTTCTTCACTCGTCAGAACAAACACACACACAAAACAAATAAGGGAACAAATCTTATTTAATTTATAACAATATCTTAGAATTACACAAAAAACCATTCACATTCACTAAACCAAGGAGAATAAGGTTTTTCCTCTAATCTACCTTACCAAACATGACTGTATATTTCAGCTTAGAATCCGCTTACAAAACTTAAACAAAAAAAACCGCAACGAAGTACTTAGGTATTCGCTGCGGTTATAAAAAGTCCTGGATTTCAAAATTCCGCGAGGAATAGGGAACCTTCCTCTCTTTCCCCCCACAGGCAAGGAAAGAGAGGAAATAGAAATGGCCAGGTTCCCTGGCGCTACCCAGGGAACATTACTAACTGATTAACTGCTGGCTAGTCCGCAGCAATACAATTTAATCTACAGCCAGGCGGGCCAGGCTAGCTGTCCCCAACCTGGGTGCTCAGAAATGATATACCAAATGGGAGGACAATAGCCCTCACAAGGGCTTGTACCTCCCCCGCGCTGAGGGAGTGGTGTCCCGGTGATGCAAAATGGTATTCCTAGGAATGTACGTGTCAGTTTTCCAGGTAACATAGTCCCGTTGCAGAAGACGTCTGGTGGATGGGGAGAGTAAGGTTGGAAGTGGGCAGCGTGGAGCTAAGAGCCTACTTACACTCCTGCGATGACACACAACACGATGACCTTCACCGCACCATCCCCGTTCTAATTAAGTGCACATTTATACACCACAAATCTCCCGTTAGGAAATAACCAGTGCATAAAGAATCTGCCAGTTTTTAATAATTGGGTACATAAATTGAAATTACAATGTTTTTGTTCTCATATTCTACACTGGCTAAAATATAGTGTAATTTATTTTGTTGTGTGGTCAGGACGGATAATTGACTATGGTCAACACACCGAACTGCTCTCTCACCTAAAATTCAGTACGTTATAACCTAGTGATCTTAAACTTATATGAAACAATTGTAACCAGTTTTTAAAACTTTCTTCACACAAATGTGTTATATAGATTCAAACTGCATTATTTGCAAGAGATGCCATTTTTTCCAGCTTGAGTTGTAATGGATTGTGTGTTTTATATGTATGTACACATTATATATACATACGGCGTGTATGTGTAATGTGTACCCAGAGAGCAAGCTTCTGTATTTTGCAGGAAATATTTCAGCTCCATATACGCACTTTTTTGCGTATACTGCACATATCTTAGACATTAACGGTGTTCTAAACCGATCAGAGCTCGCTATTTAGGTCAATAAATTGACTGCTTGATCTAGTTTAATCCCTAAATATTTGATGATTTACGGTCGAAGTTTACTAAGGTAGAGTAGCAACACTAAACTATTTAATAAATCGTAAAGTGGTCTTATGTAGTTTATTTACGTATCACAAGTATGGTGCGTTTCGGCTGAAATCCAATGGAAGTCTTTGCTATATTTAATAAAGTGCACGGTAATAATGGTAATTAAGGGATCCCAATGTAATTTTGTGCGCAAGTAACACGTTAATAAGATTCTTATGCCATATTTCCAAAGCCGAAAAAGACAACTAGATATCGTTTTAAATAAAATTTTAATTACAGAAAGCGACGAAGGAATGAAAAAAATAATTGTCTACGGAAAAATACAACTGTATATTCGCAAGCCTGTGGTTTCCAACTCAGTCGCGTATAGTGCTGTGACGTTCGAATTCATCCCCCCTAAATTCCAAAACCATAAATCCCCAAATTGGCGGATTGGAACTCGCCTTTTGTCATTCTAACTAAACGATTGGCCCACCCGTATTATTTGTGTTTGATAACGTAATGTAATGTCCGATTATTATCTAAGAGGGTATAAAAATATTATAGGTGTTTGTTATCTTTATAAAACTTTATTAATATTTATTAACACTTTAAAATAATATTAATTGTGATATGTATATTCAATTTTACAATTTTTTATCTCCTTAATTAATTTCTGAACTTTCCGTTACTGGGGCCACATAGTGTAGTAGTCGGATCACTCGTCTTCCACCAGCGCGATCCGAAACGCGGATTTTCACATTTTAAAAATCTGGCGGATGTTGCCATTGCATTGTGGGTTTTCTCGTGGTAATCCCTTTTCCCCCAGCGAAGCATTATCAATATGCTGGAAGATTACGGCCAAAAGTAACTCATGCAAAAATATGATAACCTAAGTTACATACAATAAAATAAATGTGGGAAGGAGCAGCCAAATGTCAAACAGAAATTTGTTACATTACATGTATTAGTTATATTAGTGACTGAAGCCGTGTTCCAATTGGTTTGGAAGAATTTCGCGTTTCGTATTTTGTAGGGTTTCAGATGTCATACATCGACATTCGCCTGTTGAGAATGCAATGCTGCTATTTGTATAAACATTTTATATATAAGTGTAAAGCATAAGTATAAAATTAAAAATACAGGGATCCTTAAAAAATTGATATTTTTGTAGGAACATTTTATGGAAATGTTTCGTTTGAAATAAGCAAATCTAAAATATGTGACAAGTTAAATATATTATTACAAAAAAGGAATAAAGTGCATTTTACATAAATATATAGCAACTTTCTTTATAATGACTGTGATACACGTTTATTTATCATAATAGCTGAAATGTACGAACATATTAAAACACCCTTGCATGGAAAACTAAAAAGGCGCAGCTTTGAAGTTGACGAAATCCAACACACCAATTGCTAAAATATATCACAGATTTTGTACACAGCATTGGGTCACATGACTATTTTGTTAACAAAAAGTGCCAATTGTAACATTACCTTAGATCATAGTGGGAAATCTATTGGCGTTACATTATTACGAGCAGTGTTCTTCGAAATTAGGATTAAAATATTTCATAGTTTAGATGTCCCTAACATCTTAGCATTTGCCTTAGCATCTTTGCATTATTAACATCATTTTCAGTACACATCGACATTGATGGATTTAAAATTTTTACTTATATATCCATTTATATAATACTTAACATGAACGATACATATATCAAGAAATATTACATCTGACAATACAATCACAGGAACGTTCTTTAAATCAAAGCTGTTTTAGATTGCGAAGCCTGTGTTTATCTATTTTTTTATGTATTTACTTATTTAACTTTATTTATTGATGACAGACATTAGAGATGGAAAAACACACACACTATTGGAGATAGGATAAGAAATCGGCCTTGGTTCCAAACAAGGATTTGTTCAATTTGCCTGGAGTGATTCCGGAAAATAATGGGAAACAGAAATCTGGGTGACAGGACTGGGACTTGAAACCGGGTTCTCCCAAATGCGAGTAAAGTGTTTTTAAAACTGCACTACATTGTTCTGTGCTCATTAAATTATTATAGAAAAAGTGATCTTACTCGTACATTAGCTACATTTTATAATTGTTCAAATATTGTCATTATTTCTTGTTTTGTCGTATATTTTTTTGAAGTTACTAAGACCCATAAAAAGCATACTTTTGTTGAAATTTGTAGAGCCAAAAGCAATACTCATGGCCAATATTTATAATCAGTTAAAAATTTTTTTTTCTTTCCTTTCACCTTGATGAATACTGACTTTATTTACAGACAATATTTTTCATATTACCCAAAATTATCCTTACTGTTTTTTTTAATTCAAAAACTCTACAATCTTCAAGGACACTCCAATATTCAAACATAAAAGATCAACAGCGTACAAAAAATACTCTTAGTACATTATCATATGCATTTTACTTCATTTCCATTTATCAAGCGGTAACAAACAGAATACAATTCTGATAAAAATAAGATTGTGTTTTCCTACCAATTTAATCAACTAATACGAAATACGCCACGCATTTTATTTTCTCCTAGTGCTTTTTTTCATAGTCTATGAATATTCCCTTTCTATGTCATTATGCAGCATTCAAGAAAAGGCTATGAAACTTTTCTGGAAGTCCATAGGATGAGATATCCAAAAATACGACCAAAATGGCCCCGCTTTAATAATAACGTGATAGTGTTTTTGTGCTCTTTTTCGGGTGACGTCATGTAAAAAAATTATTAATACTAAATTTTGTCATTTAAATTTTATTTAGTATATAGCTTAACAGTTGGCTATTAAAGGGTGAAATAAATTAAATAGAGGCAGCTGTTTATAAGGAATCACTACAAAAATCTTGAAAAGACTATTTCAATTGAAATAGTTTTTCTCAGCAATCTTTTAATTGAAAAAAGCTGCGGNACTACAAAAATCTTGAAAAGACTATTTCAATTGAAATAGTTTTTCTCAGCAATCTTTTAATTGAAAAAAGCTGCGGCAGTGTAGCGACTTAGAGCGCATGCCTTCCGCCAAGAGGGTCGATTTCTGTCCAGGTCACCTCGAATTTTTCGCATATGAAAAATCTGGTGGAAGTTGCAGTTGGTCTATGACATATGACGGATACTCCCGTTCCTCACACAATTGCATTCGGTCGCTGTTCCAGCTTCACCTTACTTCTTCCTCATTGGTGCCACTATAAGATCTAAGTCCAGGACTCTCACTCACTTCGAACCAAGGAAAAGATCTTCGTTGTAATTATCTATAAGAAATTCACACCAACAAATAAGCAATATTTTCTATATATTTGGGATGTATGAAAAAATATCCAAACTGCAGGGGTGCCCCCCTACCACCTTTTCATATCACGCAACCATATAACGTTAAAATAACACTATAAATTGTTTTATATAGACTATATGAAAACATAAAAAATTAAAATAACGTTAGCTTTGGAATGATGCTGCATCGATCAGAAAACGTCCAGGTAGAGCAGGCGAAGGCCAAGTGACGCGCTACAAAGGTCACTTCCCAGGTAATCCTGCACAGCTCGGCTGCTGTGAATCACTCTGTACTGTTACAACTACCTCTACTTGGTACACAACAGCATCGTTGGCTAGCTGAGATGAAGCGGTGTCGGTGCACTTGTATCTCCGGTGCCACTTTTTATATAGTTTAATGAAATTAAAAAATATTTACATGAATAAAATTACCTATTTTCTCCGATTGAGTGTGAAACTAAAAATAAACAACTCTATTTGGTTTTCACTGTTGAAATATGGCTATCAGTCATAATAATAATAAATTTTAAAAAATTGTATTTGGTGGTGATGAAAAAGTTAAAAATGCATCTGTCGTTACACAACCGACATCAGCCTGCTTTTTTTTTTTAATTTAGCTGTATTGGAGAGCCTTGCCGATTATTTATTGCAACCATTGCATACTCACTATATCTCTGAGGTTTTTCAGTAAAAACGTGTGATATACGTCATCAATATCTATAATAAACTTGTGTACATGGTACGCGAAAATTTATCGTTTTATTAGATACTGCTTGCCGATCTCTTTTGTTGGAATAGTTCAGTCAGAGCAGTATTTGTGCGCAGTATGTGAACAGATGTGTAAAAAATTTGCAACCGCTTTGCTGTTAAATTCATACGACAAAAATATAGACTGCGTAATATTTACGTCATAACCAAAACTACATNAAACGTCCATTATACGTCAACAATAACTATAATAAACTTGTGTACATGGTACGCGAAAATTTTTCGTTTTATTAGATACTGCTTGCCGATCTCTTTTGTTGGAATAGTTCAGTCAGAGCAGTATTTGTGCGCAGCATGTGAACAGATGTGTAAAAAATTTGCAACCGCTTTGCTGTTAAATTCATACGACAAAAATATACACTGCGTAATATTAACGTCATAACCAAAACTACATTTTCCAAAACCATGCATACGTGACGAACATTTATAAATAGTGTTGTAGTGTCGGCAGCGAATCGACACGCAACTCTGAATCAATCTTTGACTGTTTATTAGGCATAGTTATATTAGCTCCAATTTCCTTTATTTTTGACAGTAATTCTAGTAATCTGTAACAACACTAGTTATCTAATAATACTGGGTTTAGATAGCTCTTTAATATTTTTTTGTGCATGGGAGGAGTTGTAAAGTACTTCTACATACTCGTACGTTTAGAATATTCAAAATTAATTTTGTTTGGAAAGAAAAATTAGCTATGCTTTGAAATTTTGAGATTCTTTTTTAGGAATGAAAATGCTATGTGAAATGCGAATGCAAAATGCAAAATGAAACTGCAAAATTTTTAATAATTCTGACAATAAAAAGTATATAGAGTGCACTTCCTTCCGACGGAATTTATGTATAGAGACAGTAGCTGAAGAAGGACTGGCTAGAGGTGTTATTGTCAGTCGTCATTACATTTCCGAGAACTGCTAGGCTCTTTACCACGCCATGGCTTACAGGCAACTACCCACCCCCTCCCCCACCAAAACACCAACACCCACGGAATACCGAAACTCGTTCTAGCTGTTTGCTGCCTGTGCACTCTCGGCCGCCCCCTCCCCCCTCCCGGGGGAAATGCTTACACATAAGGCCTTCACCGAGTTCGGACAGTTGCCACAGAGTGAGGAGGGCACATCTTTCCACTAGCCTTTTTGCTAAAAACCTGTTTTCCAGTAAAATTTTCCACCAGCTATTACTTTTATTAGATACTCAAGTGACTAATTGAATCAATGTGTATTACCTCGTGATTTACCGTCTTTAGGTTATTTGTGCTCCCTTTCGATTGTATGTAGTAGTAATTTCATATGAACGTCGAGATTTCCAGTTTCGAGAAGTACAGAAAGGAACCGTTTTCGGTGGGTTACAAATGAAAAAAACATAACCATAAGGCACTTCAAAGCGTAGAATACAATCAAATAAGTTTAAAACAGGCCAGTTTGACACGTGAAGTTATTCTCAGATCATGGAGCAAATGAAAATACATGGTCAATAAAAACTTAATTATTCCTTAACAGCGTATTTAAAAAGCAAATAACTGAGCTTAACAAAGATCGAGCACGAAAATACACAATGATGAGCAAATTTATTAAGGATACTATCTCCTCAAGACGATCTACTAAAGTAACGACGTCATATTGTCACAGTGGATACTATTGTAAACGCTACACCGCCGTTTGAGTTCTGGTACTCCATGTGTCAGTCTAATTTTAAAGACATATCCACGTAAAAACAAAATTGTCATTTAATTTACTTTACTTTGTAGCATTTCAAATGGAATGAGTACGAAGTAGAGTTAAACGTGTGTTCACCCCCGGACTGAAGGTAACAGCACGGACAAGCCATTTCCGAGAGCAGCGGCGTGGAATCTAAACAGCGACCTCCTGAACTGTCCGCAGTCACGCTGACCGCACGTGCAGACCACGCGCGGTCAATACCACGGGAAGTCGGTCACGTACCAGGGACGGCAGGCAGGTGAGGCCAGCCTCTCGGTCCAGCGCAGCCGAATGTGTCGCGCTGATTTCCCGGGCAAAGTGTCGTCCGTCGAGCGTAGGCGTGCCGGAACAGAGGAAATCACGTGACCACGTGGGAAGCGTAATATTAGGGGGTGGGGGTTGTAATTCTATCTAGCACGGACGCAGATCGTCACGCGTTCTCCTAATACGATCGCTTTATCTTCTGTCTGTTGCCACCATTTGTAATGTGTGTCAATCCCGCATCCAGTCCAATAGTCCAGCCTGCCAGTCACACCCTTTACTGCTCTGATGCTCGCAGTCGCAAATTTTTCCTCTCGCGGGTCACTTCCGGCACTACTCGTTTCTCTTCTAGCTCGTCGTCTATAGCTTAACGTCTCTCTGGATTGACCCAGCGCTCCAAGATCGTACAGTTATATATGAAATCGATATACTTTGACTGTCATCTGTATCGTCATCGTATAGTGTCAATAATGGTAGAATTTATACGAATCATGTTAACACCTCAATAAAAATTGGAATATTGTGAGATGTAACTGATTGGACGGAAGAAGTTATCTAATTATTTTGTGATCTACAGAGGGCGCACTAACGCATTAAACAGGCCTGGGAAAGGCTGGAAACAACTTTTTATAATAGTCCACAACTTCCAGAAACACTTCCATATCTCATAAAATCTGCCCAGATGGAATGGGACCTTCGTTCTAGAGGCGACATCAACACATTGATGGCAGGCATGCCACGGCGTGTTAGGGACCTGTACAATGCACATGGAGGCCATACACGGTACTAAGCGGCAGTGGGGAGAAAGAAACCCTCCCTAGTCAGAGACACCATTGAGTTAACTTTGTTAGATTTTCTTGTTAAATAGTCTGATATATTAGACAAAATATATATATATATTTTTTTTTGTGAGAAAGACTTTGAATTTCGCGTTTTGTATCTGTACCATTCGTAACGTTTAATTACTCTGCTTTATTTTATGTATACTCCATACCTTTGTGTAGTCCGTATGTATATTCCAATATTTTAGTGAGGTGTTTATTTTAATACATTTAAACATGTTGTGTGTAAGGGAAACCATGCCATAATTGTATAATTTATTTATCCAAGTTGTATTATCAAAAATAAATTGTTGGAACCCCTGCTGGAGTCACTGACATTAAAACTGACATCAGTCTGTTCCCAGCTTTTTTTTTTCAAGGACGACGGATGGACAACCTCTATTTCCTTGCGTCTGTACGATTTGGAGTATTCGAGTTTTCAAGTGTTGTATTAATATGAACTTATTATCGGTGGGATCTATAGCAATCACGACTATCCATCCTTTAAGAAGCTCCCATCTTTTTTTAAAGATCCTGTATATGTGTACTGAATTGTTAACACCTCCTCTTTTCAGCTTTTAACACATCTAGTGTAAATTCCAATCATGGTAATGTGAATTTATTAAAAAATTGTGTGTTGTAAGCCGTTTAAGTCCCATTCTGTATACGTTACCATCAACCGGGATTACTTTGCACCTACCGTGGTCATTCTGAACTACAAAAAATGTTTGTTTCGGCGGCATATGGCAAAGGAATAACGATCATTATCTGGGCAGATAGCATTCAAAATGTTAGATACACAGCTAATGTTCGCCATTTCTTTGCCAAAAAGCACAACAAATTTGAGTTGTTCGAAATTACCCCAGCAATTACAATGTATAGTCCATTCGCGGTATCGTCACCCTTTTGAATCTAACTTCTGGAAAATAATTCCATGTACGATGTGTTTAGATGTTTCTTAATTATGTCATGAATTACAGGTGTTCTATAATTCTGTTAAAACAAAATGAACTTATTTTGTTAAATTTAAATTTGCTTATATTTAATCTATATGTTGTACTATTCAATTTATACTTAATATTACTTAAAACAACGAGAAATACGTGTGTTGGTAATACCTACTAAGAGGTATGTCTAACTCAAAATATGATTACACAGGCTGTGCACAGATAAGGTTCGTTGTGAATTCTGTGTAATTTTCTAGATTTAGTTAAACTTTCTTTGCATGAAGTGTAGGAATAGAGTGAAAATATAAATTTAGTTGTGCTTCAGTTAAGTTGTAAGTGATCATGAATGGACTATAATCGCACTTCTTTATTATGGGCTGTTCAAAGTAAACTGAAAACTTTTCAAAGCCCTGCTTCAGACCTGATTGAAAGTACATCGTGCATCCTTCCGCGATATGCAAAATTAATATTGCCACTGGCTTAATCACTTCACTAATGTGTCAATGTGGTGAAATTATTGCAAAGTAATTATTTTACAAATTTGTTTATACTTACACTGATATACATAAAACAAGAAAACAAAAGAACTTATTTCAGTATTCACTTGTATTAACCTAGTAGGCCTACTTTTAATTCAACGTTAAAAAAAGGAACTACTTTTCCTCCGCCGTTACCAACTTTGCAAGATACATGAAACTTAGTGTGCCCGTTTAGATGCATGCAAAGTGGTAGCAGTGACGTTTTTCAAAGGTTGATTTGAAAAGTGTTCAACTAACCGTGAACAGACAATTGGCCTTGTTGGTTAGCTAATCTAAGGTTTATTCTACTCAGGTTGGTAACAAAACGATATTTATCATAAAAAGGTTTGGCATAGGGAAATTTACTACCGCCAGGTGAACAGTGTTACAAAAGGTAAAATTTAAATAAAAATATTACCTTCTCGAAAAATAAAAGGGAAATATTTTTCTTAGTTACGAGGTTTTTTTTAATTTTATTTATGATGATTGCAATTGTCCTGTTTTTTAACGTAGGAAATAGAGAAAATCTGGTACCTTACCGACACTAGCGCTTACCTAGTGGCAAAAGTTTTCCCTTTACCATACTTTAAACTTTGATCTTCCCAACTTGTAGTAGAAGTAATCTTTCGTCTCTGAAGACCTAGCTGTTAAGAGCCGGCAAAATCGCTCCACTCCACTACAAGCATAAGGTTGCTGATCTGAGAACTAGCGTGGAAGACGTGCACGGCAAGACGGTCGAGTCTCGCTGAGGTGGCTGGTGCGCTGCTGTTGCAGGGCCGTCGGCGCCCGCCCCCGCCGC
>NQII01003640.1:212488-223978 GCA_002778355.1 Clitarchus hookeri | reverse complement strand
TTTTCGCGATAATGAGGATAAAAACATGTTTTGCTACTTTCGTGAAAGAAATTCGAGATATTTATGAAAGTGGTTGCTGCACCACATTTTAAACGCATAACTCAAGGTTTTCAGAAATGGCGTTTCGATAAACACTGAATTCCCAAAAACAGTTTCCCAGTAACTTTTTCACTTGGGAGCCAGCCATGTACCTCTATTGTAAAATGGCGTATAGGGAGTTTATCTTGTGGAATGTGTTCCAGAATACTGTATTATCAATCCTGGCTTGGTTACATAATATTGACTAAGTCAGATTGTTCAAAATGTCGGTCTATATCAATTAAGGCGATATCGTCACTTATGCAGAAATACGACTTTATCTCTAAAACGGTTCACTTTAGAGAGGGCACTAAGTGCATAATGTGATACCAATAATGTTATTAACAAAGGGGGTGGAGTTGTCACATTCCGCAGCTCAAATAAGGAAGAGAGCTACTGAAGCATTTACAGTTTGTAATTTATGTAAACACAATTCTCGTGATAAGTAACCGTGTGCGACTGAGAAAGAACGCTATCACTTACTTTCTACCTCCCAGAAATGTCAAGATGGGATTCTAGAACATATAGAGACGAACCATTTCATGACATTGAATGCTACAGGATCTATGTTTTAAAAGTATTTCGTGTGAAGGATTCACTTCATAATGTTGCTAAAAGTAATGTTGATAGTTCAGCAAACATGGAAATTTGGTCGATTTGTGGAATGCAGAAAAGATCGGAGTACAGCAAATAGGTGTATTATATATAACAATAAGTCAAGAAATAGTGAGACAAAATATTATACGATCTGTGAAACTGATAAAGCTAGTGCGTAAAAATCTGTTTCTTAATATTTCCAAAATATTGAGTTCTCTATAACAAGCATTTAAACATATATAAGTAATGATTTGTTAACGAAGACATATATAATCCCAAGTGCATGAGCAGGTATTTGCTTGAACACAGCCAAAGGTAATAAGATATTATTAGAATCACTCAACGGAAAAAAAATATCTTTTAGTCGAAAAGTTTTTATTCGGCCCGAATAGGCAGCGATAAAGCCGTTTTATCTCAAACTATATGGTCTCCAAGGGAATGATGAGTATTTAACACGCTAAGAGTTTTCGTCACGCCAAACAGCTGCAGGTGAGGTGATAGTTGAGCAAGTTCTGGGCACCATATGTTAAATGCTGAATCTATTTCATGAAATTATGGCAAGTTTAATAACTGTATCACAGGTTGCCACTTCCCTGAAAAAGGAAGCTTGCAATCTTAAATATCTAGACATAGGAGAGAAACAGTGCCCAATTTACCTGAATTAAGTCCGTATAGACATTGTTTACATCTTTTCAAAGTACCATAAAGCAAGTCGCCAAATCAGAAAAAAATAATGAAACGATGTGCAAAAGTAAACTACAGATGCTCTGAGGTGCATATTATTTGTCGCACGAGAAAGAGGTTATTCTGTTGGCAAGCTGCTTTGCTAAGAAATAACCACGTTCCCTTTTTTCTGACAAAATATAATTGTCTCCATAATACTATTAAATCTGTTATTGTTCATTAGCTACATTACAACTAACCTGCAGTCATGATTCAACAACAGCTACCTCAGATATCACTCCCAACTGCAACAATATTTGTTTTCACGATTCATACATGAACGGTTGCGGCATCCACTGAGAAAATATTGAACATTTTTGGAGTTATTGTGAACCATAAGTTACAGAGTGTTTTTAATATCTCACGAGGCTCTTTGGGAATTGATAGTGCACTGGAATTTTACAGAGATAGTAGTATTATATCATCAAAGATAAGTAGAGAAATGACATGTTACCAAACTGAAATTACCACAGATAATATGGAAAATCCTCTGTAAATAATAAACGAATGCATTTTGGGCCTCTCCGTATGATAAATTCGAACAACAACAGTTATTTGTAAATCAAATTCTGAAGGAGCAAAACCAATTTAACATTTTCTTTTATGTGGGTGCACTTGGGGTGGATGGGGATTAAAATGCTCCCNAATTTAACATTTTCTTTTATGTGGGTGCACTTGGGGTGGATGGGGATTAAAATGCTCCTGTAATAGCAAGATAACCGAGGCCTTTGAGTTTGTGTCGGAATTTGAAGAAGCAGATGCAGGAGTATTTCTGGATATTAATAATGCCACCTCAAAATCACAAATTCAAAACATTGTGGTAGACGTAAGTGTTGGCAAATTGGTGTTCAAGTGGTGATGGAGATGTTAATTTTATGGGGGACAGGAGCCACGGCAAAGTATTTCCCCATTAACGCTTAGTATTTTATTGAAATTTTACCTACTGATCACACCTTTTCTGGATTTGACACAAGTAAATTCACTACGAAGTATGCTGCTCTCAAACGCCCTCAACACTTAGCACATATTTTAGTGAATTTTTGCAAGAAATTGATGTATGTTACTGTGAAGCGTACTGAAGAATCACATACTGTAGGTCTAATAAAACTTATTGTGGAACAATCAATGATTGTCGAACAGCACAACATGATCGTATGAATCATCTAGACTTCTCACAGCTGCCACCGCCACCTTCTGCCACTCGTCTTTGAACAAGGCGAGCCTATTTTCAAAGCCATTGGTGATATCACATTCTCAACGATTCGCCAGCACTGCATAAATTGTAATATGAATTCGTGTAAAGTGGTGGCGAATGGTTGCTTATATCATTGAAGAAATACTACCTTCATATTTCCCAGTTACACGCAACTGCAAGAAATGTGCTTGGGAATTTGTAAATCACGGGCAGGCATGATTTAACGCTCCAAATTTTCATACTATACACAGGAAGTGATGATAGTCAGCATTCACTCAACTAAATGTTTACACAACTGTTGCGGTATGAGAGTATATATTGTTTGCTAAATCACAAATTTTCATGCTTTTGATAAAAACACTTTTAAAAAAATCGTTAATGTCATGCAAGTAGTAGCAACAGGAATACTTGTTCAGAATATTACAGGGGATAAATCATGCATTAAATAACCTCTTTAAAGTGAACAGTTTTAGAGATAAAGCAATTGTTATGCTTAAGTGACCATATCTCCTTTATTGTGTATTCGCAACCATTTTGAAAAATTCATCTTAGTTAATATCGCGTGACCAAGAATTTAGTTTCCTAGACCATGAACCACAAGATAAACTCTTTGTATGCAAATTTCCCAACGGGTATTTGGCTGGACCTTGACTATAGGGTTTTGTAAGGATAAATTCCTAAATGGAAGGGCGTGAATGAGAACAGAGGGGAATAGTTATTAATTCGTGTTAAGGTTCGCTGAATCCCACCAAATTTGTAATGATTTATTAAATTATAAATATATATTTATGATGTATTTATTTATTTATTTACATCTTAGTTTTACATGGCGAAATTAAGGCAAACACATTTCCTTTTATATAGCCTAGTATGTTGCGTTATAAAAATACAATAGAATTAATAATTCACGTACTTAGGAAATTATTACAAAATATTTATTTACATACAATAAAGTTATTACCATTCTACTGACATGTATTATTGAATCACTACAACAATATTTATTTAATACTACGAAACTATTAACTGCAAATACATATATGATATAACCAATGTTATTAGGTGATGTTCTATGTCGATTTCTTGTCATGAATGCTGTTCCGTATCAGAAGTTTTTGCTTTTTCGGTAACTCGTTTACGTTATCATCATTAAAACGGTTTTGTGTTTCCTGAGGACAGATATTCTGGTTTGAAGACATAAAAAATCTTAACTTATATGACGCCCAAATAATACAACGAGGAATGACTTTGACTACAAGGCTGAAAATATGNACATAAAAAATCTTAACTTATATGACGCCCAAATAATACAACGAGGAATGACTTTGACTACAAGGCTGAAAATATGGAAAGTTCTGTGTACCGTGAATCATTCCAGTAAAGAGTGCATCAATAATAGTACACGATATATGTAGTTAACAGACATATTTACTCATATCTCAACGCTAAAAAAAATAGAAATATCTCAGCACCGAATCTAGATTTGACCAAAACGCCGAACAAATAATTGACCACAACGTCAAATCAGGAGTTTAGAAAATAACGTTGTGTCACGTAAATAAAGAGTGTTTTGTGGGAATACTTTAGTTTTGCATTTTGTCAATATCCTTGCATGCATTTTAAATTATGAGAAAGCGAAACATTTTGTAGTATATAAAGCATGTTATTTAAATTTTCTGACGAGAGCTCCGTGTTATAATCGATTTCGGTCTGGCGCTAAAATAAATATTCAGTATAGCAATGAGTATAACCCATTGACATTGATCGGCGTTATGACACATGGCGTTGTGTCATACGTAGTTAGAGTGAAATCATGTTGTTGTTTTCAACGTGNACATTGATCGGCGTTATGACACATGGCGTTGTGTCATACGTAGTTAGAGTGAAATCATGTTGTTGTTTTCAACGTGTTCATGTGTCACTCCCGTACGCATTTTCATCATTGTCCTACATACGCTTTAACTGCTTTCGGCAAATTTGACCATTCGCGCGTTTTGGTAACAGTCCGTTTTACCGCAAAAAGGGTAGGCAAGTGACATCAGCACAACGGTAAATGACTTACGTGATCAGTCGTTTATGCATGAAGGACTGAAACCCCGTTACGTTTAACCGTTCCTTNCACAACGGTAAATGACTTACGTGATCAGTCGTTTATGCATGAAGGACTGAAACCCCGTTACGTTTAACCGTTCCTTGTGATGTAACCATCTGAGTATTATCCGGAACTCTCCAATTTCGAGGACTCTCAGTGTAGGGCTTTTAGAATAAAAATTACCACTGGCGCAATCGACGTTGTTCATTTCTCTCGCGTCGAAACTTTTAATTAGCTTTTCTGAAGCGAATGCTACTTTTCTTCTCTCTCTCTCTCTCTCTCTCTCTCTCTCTCTCTCTCTCTCTCCTCCCCAGCCATGCTGTCTTCGAGTGGCGAGGAAGCGCAAGATGCAAGCTTGTTTGTTCGCAGATTAAATTTGCGGGGTGATCCGCTTCGGTAATTATGAGGACGGGGGGATTAACAGGATGTATTTGTTCCCTTCGTGCGCCCCCCTCCAACCCCGGTGGCAACCCCCCCAGAAGGCTGCTCCAAGCCTCTTAAGAATTTATGGGAAAGTACGGTTGGGGTGGGCTAGACCCGGGGAGACAGGCGGAAGTACTGGAAAGGGAGGAGGTGTTCCGGCTGCGAAAGAAGTTAGCATCGTGGGCTCCCAGGCAACTTCTAGCCAAGTATCGAAGCTTTCCAAAGAAGTCTTATAGGATGCGTGAATGGCGTAATTTTTTTTTTCCCCTAGAATAAAAGTTTTCAGGACACTGTGAAACAGAATGCATTGATCGTTTGGATATAATAAAAATTGTCGAAAGTTTCTAAGAGCGAAAATATTCTGTTGTGGAAAATTCTTTTCAAACTGGTAGAGAGTGGTTGTCGGTATTTGCAAATTGAAATTAATTTCTTTTTTTTATCGTGGATATTTTTGTATTTTCTCTCATGGGAATCACTGCAGACATAAATAAAACCTAATACTTCGAAAGACTTACAAAGCATTATCTTCATAATTGGCTGTTCTGAATAAAAAGTTATTTGTGTAAATAATTTTAATAAAAGCATATTTAGNAAAGCATTATCTTCATAATTGGCTGTTCTGAATAAAAAGTTATTTGTGTAAATAATTTTAATAAAAGCATATTTAGTCTATTTCTCGTAATAAACGAGTATAAAGCAAATATAATTTAGTTAGTGAAGGGCTATATTCTTCAATGTTTCAAGTAATCTACACCCTTGGATTTCAGTTCATTAGAAAAAGTGTTCTTGAATTTTCCTTTTGGAATTGTAGAGTTCAGTCAATTTCTTGATTTCAAGTAGATTTTTTAAAATTTTAATATTGCTTTTAGTGTGCTTTACTAAAAAACGCAAGCTTATCAGATTGTTTAACTGTCTGTGCGAACCACTTAGAAAATTCTTAACTGCCAAAAATTTGTAATCCAATTTTGAAGAGAGACGACGCCAATAACGATGGTCGTAACACAATATTTCATAAAAGCGAATAATCTCGACTTATAAAACCCTGAGAATGCAAACTTCTAAGTGCAATTGCGGGCGTGTGTTGAAATCGTTAAGATGGAGCATGAATCCGCGTAAAGCATTTACTTTTATAGCAGTGTGTATTGCAGTAATTGCCGACACGTTTTTTTTAAATCATGCATACCAATTCTTACTTTCAGTTACTTTGCATTCGTATTGCACGCATTGACAGTATCCANGTTTTTTTTAAATCATGCATACCAATTCTTACTTTCAGTTACTTTGCATTCGTATTGCACGCATTGACAGTATCCATAATTGAAATATGTATATATGTTCACGCACCATTATATACATATATAATTTTAAAGATGACACTGTAATTAACATATCACGTCAACTACTTTAATTATTATAGTGCAGTACACATATGCAATAGAGAAATATTGCATGTTGATATACGAATTTCTGCGTCAAAGGCCACAGCTATATCTTGTCGCAGTATTAAATATACTGTGGCGACCAAAGTCATGGGATACCTCCTAATATCGTGACGGAACTCCTTTTGCCCGGAGAAGTGCAGCAACTCTACGTGGCATGAACTCAACAAGTCGTTGGAAGTCTCCGGCAGAAATATTGAGCCATGCTGCCTCTATAGATGTCCATAATTGTGAAAGTGTTGCCGGTGCAGGAGTTTGTGCACGAACTGACTTCTCGATTATGTCCCATTAATGTTCGATGGGATTCATATCGGGCAATCTTGGTGGCCAAATCATTTGCTGGAACTGTCCAGAATGTTCTTCAAACCAATCGCGAACAGTTGTGGCGCGGTGACATGGCGCATTNGCGCATTGTCATCCATAAAAATTCCATCGTTGTTTGTGTAGATGAAGTCCATGAATGGGTGTAAGTGGTCTCCAAATAGCTGAACAAAACCCTTTCCAGTCAATTATCGGTTCAGTTGGACCAGAGCACCCAGTCCATTCCATGTAAAAACAGCCCACACCATTATGGAGCCACCACCAGCTTGCACATTTCCTTGTTGACAACTTGGGTGCATGGATTCGTGGGGTCTGCTCCACACTCGAAACCTACCATCAGCTCTTACCAACTGAAATCGGGACTCATCTGACAAAGCTACGGTTTTACAGTCGTTTAGGGTCCAACCGATATGGTCACGACCTCAGGAGAGGCGCTGCAGGCGATGTCGTGCTGTAAGTAAAGGAACTCGAGTCGGTCTTCTGCTAGTATAGCCCAGTACAGCCAAAGTTCGCCGCACTGTCCTAATGGACACGTCTGTCGTACGTCCCACATTGATTCCTGTGGTTATATCGCGCAGTGTTGCTTGTCTGTTAACACTGACCATTCTGCGCACACGTCGTTGGTCTCGGTCATTAAGTGCAGGCGGTCGGCCACTGCGTTGTCCATGGTGGGAGGTTATGCCGGAAATGAGGTATTCTTGGTACACTCTTGACACTGTGGATCTCGGAATGTTGCTTTCCCTAACCATTTCCGAAATGGAAAGTTCTATGCGTCTAGCTCCAACTACCATTCCGCGTTTAAAGCCGGTTAATTCCCGTCGTGCGGCCATAATCACGTCAGAAACCTTTTCACATGAATCACTTCACTAGAAATGAAAGCCCAACCAATGCACGGCCCATTTATACATTTTGTACGCGATACTACTACCATCTGTATATTNGTCTCGGTCATTAAGTGCAGGCGGTCGGCCACTGCGTTGTCCATGGTGGGAGGTTATGCCGGAAATTAGGTATTCTTGGCACACTCTTGACACTGTGGATCTCGGAATGTTGCTTTCCCTAACCATTTCCGAAATGGAAAGTTCTATGCGTCTAGCTCCAACTACCATTCCGCGTTCAAAGCCGGTTAATTCCCGTCGTGTGGCCATAATCACGTCAGAAACCTTTTCACATGAATTACTTGACTAGAAATGAAAGCCCAACCAATGCACGGCCCATTTATACATTTTGTACGCGATACTACTACCATCTGTATATTTGCATATTGCAATCCCATGACTTTTGTCACCTCTATGTAGTTTGTGTTCTAAAGTAGCGATACCAGGATAATATAATATTTTAATATTAGCATAATTTCCTTTGAGAAAAATTTTTTTTTTCAGGACAACAGCAAAATTAAAGTTACGAAACCCAAACCGCAATTCGCCACATGTTATTAAATTCAGCAAATTTGAAAATATTTACATACAAATAATGATAAATCATTGCATTAATTAAAAAAAATTCTTCCTAAAGTTTCAGTTTAGTTATATTATTATCGTTATTTTATATTCCTGCAGTATAATGATGGCTATTACAGAAGTGTCTGGTTGCTAATATTTTGCCAAAAAGAAAATTTAATATAAGTGATATACAAAATACGTCTAATGTATAAACTAAAGGTGTCTAGAGATTCTGTGAGGCATTATACTTTATCACGCCCAAAATTATTAACACGTTAACCGTGNCTAAACTAAAGGTGTCTAGAGATTCTGTGAGGCATTATACTTTATCACGCCCAAAATTATTAACACGTTAACCGTGCTCTATTTTTTCATTATAAACCATCGTCCAGTAAACTTACACTTGATCACTGAGATCACTCTCAAATCACGATCACCAAGCAAGACATCATCAACAATAAAAAAAAAACTTTTTTCAGCTGATTAGTGGCGGTCTCTTAAATACTTGCCGCATTTTACACGGCCGCTAAGGCTACTGATGTCACCATTCCTCCAATCGAAATAGTTAGTGACTCAGTCATGTCTAACGTTATGAAAACCGTCATAACTGCGGCGTACTGGTGAATTATCGAAATAGGTGATCAACTCGTAATATAAAGAACCAGGATTAATCCAAAAACACTACCCATAGTAATTTTACACGTACACATGACACTTCCGACAGTAAATCCCCCCCCCCCCCCCCNCACTTCCGACAGTAAATCCCCCCCCCCCTCCTCCGGGTCAACACTCGTGCATAACAACGTAAGTTTAAACCTTTCCTCTTTACCAGAATGAACCCTCTGTCACTACTACAACCACAGTACGCTTCCAGACATTTCCTGCTGAAAATTTCAATTTTTTACTACTATTTTGACCAAATCAGACCACCCATGAATTACTGCAGACTCCTGCATTAATACTAACTCTAAGCATTACAAAAAAAAAAATATTGCGCTTCTCTCAGAACACAAAACAGCACTGATCAGCCTTCACCCACCAAGACCTCTTCGTTCATCTAAATCATGAGAAATCAGCGCCGAGAGCGGCAGCCCTGTTGACAATGTGTCAAACGTCACAAACTTAAACTTTGCCACCAATGACGTTACATAACAACGAAGTTCTGCCACCAACACCAATTCTGTACAGCTAACTCTGAATAACTCTGACCTGCCTGAAAACGACAACAGACCTAAATAAATTTGACAAGATTCCCCAAAGAAAAAAGACCTCCAGTTGTGTATGAAAGTTACTGAGCTACACATAAATGGAGAAAACCCTTTTTAATAATAATAAAATTACACTAGGAAAAGTAAGTATCGATGTTTTATTCGTAAAATATATAGAAAAAATATTAGTAATTGGTTTTTGTTTGTATGTTGGTCTCCTTACTTTAAGGGTACGGGTCTGAATCCAGAATAAAAATGTTTGTATTTTCCAAACTCCATGAAAATGTATACATTAATATAATGATCGTTTACAAAGATCCGGCTTTTTTAAACAAGAGATATTAATAGTGAAATCTTTTTTTAAATTAAATAATAACAGTAACATATTAACAAAAGAAGAAGATATATGTTTATATGAGGAAACGAATTAATACCAATGGACGATATCTAAAATACCAAAATCTTATATCAGTTCAAAAATTCTAACTGCCTGGCACAAATCAGTCACGTCAATTTCGAAATAACGAATCTTTAGTAGGCGTACTTATAACTGCTTATGTCAGCTACACAGTTTAAATAAAACTAGTTCACTTTGCTGCGGTTAATAGTTAAATATTTTGTGGAAATATTAATATCAATTTCTTGGATCTTGATTAACGGCTTTAAATATTTCCTTGGCGAATTTCCACATGCCTAAAATAAAAATTAAAAAAACCGAAAATTGAAGATGTTTCTGCTGCTTATTGTAAGAATTGGAAAGTAACTTTAAACATTTGTACAAAACGTATTGTTTTTTATAAATTCCTAACGATAGCAACAACCATTAAACATAGACAAAGTAAACAATAAATTTGATTCAAAATGTATAAATTCACTTATTGAAGATACCAAATTAACAAAGGTTTCATATACAAGAAAACGGGCATACAATTGAAAATAATTCCACCATAATTATGGTTTTATCAACATAACTACCGATGACAGAAACTTTACAAGTAGTTACAGTTTAGTCAGTCGGTAGCAGAAGTAGGACTTTCAGTTTATATTTAGGCTGTATGTAATGTAAGTACATAGACATGTTACGGAATAATTTATGCTGCAAGTTTTTTTCAGGTCTTTTTGTTTAAGTCTGGCGTTATATCTGGAGACTTTACAAAGAATGGTTTTCATAATAAACATATTACATTTATTAAAATACGTAACTCCATGTTGTTTTATAGATATCGTCCGAAGTCACACACATTTCAAATCGAAAAAAACCAACCTAATTGAAAAAATATATATATATTGGGAATGAACTCGACTAGGCAAGAAAAATTGTTACAGAGATAAAAATTTCTTTCTGTAAATCTTAGTAATACTGAGATACGTAATTTGACCATAAAAATTGTATGAATTTTATAAATTAATGTTTATGTTGCACGTTAATATCCCATATATTAAATGAAAATTATTAAGACACTCTTCTGCTGTTTTGAACGTTGGTTTCCATGGCATACAAAAAAAAAACAGGAAAATCACCTCAACCGTAGCGCATATTGATGCCTTGAAACAGAACGTAACATTCCTTTATTTGGTAATAATTTATTTTTTTTTACACTGGAAAAATATTACCTGGCTACACGTTAGAGCGATTTGGTGGAATAGTTAGATGAAGCTGGAATTCACACGTGTTCCTAACGCGCTGTTGCTGTAATAATAGCTACGCATTATTCACGTGGGTTAACCACGTAAATATCTCACTCCGCGGAATTTCATTGGGTTGACAGCACATTTCTGCGGCACATGAATTAAAATGAAAAGTGAGTGTTGGGTTAAATTCGCCTACGAGCATAACAACAGGCTAAAATTTTAAAATAAAAATTCTAAAAAAAAAAAAAAAAAAACCACTACCTTCTGATCGCACACAAAAGTATATACACCCCTAGCTTCGCTGTCTTGGACGCCCTTTTGTGCTGAGCTGGCACTACAC